>ML807809.1:204607-251449 GCA_009831015.1 Picea engelmannii
TGTTCCTTCAAGGAAAGAATTTAATCACTGGAAGGTAGGTCATGGAGTACAGTATGAATGGAGCACCAATGTTCAATTATGAGAAAGGTATAAAGTATGAATTGTACAGTTGCATGATGAAGGTATTTTTACAGGCACATAGATATGATGTTTGGCACTCATTTGTTACATGATACAATACTACAAAGAAACCAAAGACTGTAACATAGAAGGAATTGGAAAGGAACAAAAAAATAACAATGGATTTTATCTTGGAAGGATTGCCTCATTCAGTAAAGGGCAAAGTGGGAAAATGTTCATCAGCTAAATAAATATGGGATAACCTACATAATATCTATTCTTCTCTCATTACAGAGTTAGATATTGTTGAATAAGGTGTAGGTACAGAACAAGAGGTAAGATTCTCATCATGTCGAAAAAGAAGTCATCACATTGAAGATCCAACTTGAAAAATAAATCATCACATTGAAGATCCAACTTGAAAAAGAAATCATCACATTGAAGATCCAACTTGAAGAAGCAAAGTGAACATAAGAAGTCATGAAGATTCATATGATGAAGGAAGAAAAATCATCATAGACAAAGATCTAGAAAGGAATATTAGTAGCATACAAACAAGGAGACATACCCACAGGGGGAGATATTCTTTAAAACATGTACAATATCAGGAGGAGACATATCGACAGGGGGAGTTAACCTTTGGTCAAATATGAAGAGAAAGAAAATAAGCATGAAGATAGTGGGATCATCCCCAAGGAAATATAGCCTTTTCCATTGATGTCAAAGGAGGAGAGTGAGAAACATTGATGAGGAGCAATGGTCACATGGGGAGCATGAGCATTGGAGCATTAGTGTTTCCATCAATGCCAAAGGGGGAGATTTATGGATAGTTGGTTGTCATTGATGTCAACCCTTAGAGATTGATTTCAACCCTATGAGAGGTACAAATATGTTGGAAAAATGTATGATCGAGATTTATGGTGAGTTAGTTGGGTGAATTTGATGTAGTCTACATGTAGCCCTAGAGGTGTGGTTATGGGACCCAAAGTTTATTGAGGAATAATGAAATGAAGAACAATGTAATTGTAGGTAATACTAGCATAGATGGATAATACATGTCGTGCCATTTCCGGTGATACATGGTATTCCACGTGGTTCCTCACGATTGAGGAGTTATGAGGTCATGAAGTTGGAAGCCCCTAATATGGGTTAAGAAGCCCCTATGGAAGCCCAAAAGATGGGTTAAGAAGCCCCTAATTGGTTGCAAGTCATTGTTAGGTAAATTAGACACTTAGGAGTTAGTTAATATCTACTTGGCGTATTGTGTCGTTAGGTAAAAGTGTGTTTTCTAGTCTGTTTCTTTAGTATGCATTTGTAGTTAGGAAATCCGACGGTCACGATATGTTCCTGACATAGAGTGATCCAACGGGTCATACTCTCCTCGATATTAATGGCCATTGATCCATGGCTTAACAAATGATTGTTCCATGATCTCTATTTAAAGAGCATGGAGGGTCATTTGCTGATGATCGATTGTGATAAAATCTCTTGTAAAATCTCTCTATAATCTTTTTCTTTGCATTAATAAATTGCTCCAATTGGTTGTGTTGGCTGGGGCTGTGGATGTTTCCCTGTAAGGGTTTTACCACATGAAAACGTCGGTGTGCTGATCTTTGATCTAGTTATGTGAGTGGTTACTGAAGGTTTTTTTTCCATTGTTGGAATACCGGTGTTGTTGAACATGATGTCAGAGCCTGTTTGAAGACTCGCTCCTGTTGTAGATCGAGATCGTGAAGACGAGTTACCTCATCTCCATTTTCTATCATTTCCGTACATTTATGGGCTGATAGGACTGTTACATTGTGTCCAAAGCACTCGTTTCATTCAATAACACTTTTTGTTTCACTCGAAAAGGTTTCTGTTTTCCCAAGATACGACCATTACAGTCAGATCTGAAGGTATAAAGTTTGAATACACATTTTTAAAAAATTTTGCAGAGAAGTATTTTGGTTTTATTTCGGTTCTGTATTTTTTATTTTCGAGTTGTTACTCTTTTATATATGTGTATTCTATTTGCCCCATTCCCTGTGCAATCTCGGAAAATTAGAAACAGATAGGAAAAGGTGCATCTTCCAGGTAAGCTAACCGATATCTAACCCTTGTCATCGAGAAGCGGATTTGTTTTCTTGTGTGAAAAGAGTTTTTTTTAGCACACTCTCCAAGGCCATATTCAACAACAACAACAACAACAATCCTCCTAAACATTACAATATGTTTTTCTAGACCGTTTGGTTAAAAGTTGCCTTATTAAGTAAGAGGTATTGAGTTCAAGTCTCTCTTTTGTTACTTTTTTTGAAAACGTTCATGCTAAAATTGTAAAGTGTATTTCACTTCAAGTATAAAAGTGAATCACTATAAGTAGCTTTAATATTTTATTTTAGAGTTATTTATTTTGCATGCAAATTTTCTTTGTAAAAGTGAGCCCCACTTCTCTTTATAAAAGTGGGTCACTTCATAAAGCAACTTACACTACCACGTGGTCCTTTGGTTACCGTTTGTGCCTTTTTTTAAAATGACATAACTCTCACATCCGAAGTTCATTTTCAGTGCCGTTTTTTTTTAAACCACACAACTTTTAGAGCTCTTTCCATTCAAATCATCAGTTTCAGTTTTTAAATCAATATTATCTACATATTTAATATGGCTTCTACAAGTAATCTCTTACTTACCAGCACCAACTACTTCCAATAGAAATCTCATATGAATGATTTATTAAGAAGTAAAGGCTTGTACTGGATTACCTTGGGAAATGAAACATCACCCACTGATGCTGATAAGAAAGTCAAATGGGATAATAGGAATGACAAAGTATGTGGATTAATCAGAATGTCCATCTCTCCTGATTTAAGGTTCCACCTTCAATCAATTGATAAACTCAAAGAAGCTTGGGAAAAGATTGAATCTATGTTTGGTAAACACAATATTATTCGAGCACAACAGTTAGAAAATCAAGTACTAACTTTGATTCCAAGTGATTTTTCTTGCATTGAAGACTATCTATCTAAGTTTAAAACAATCAAAACTTTATGTGAAGAATGTAAGATAAAGATAGACGAAGATCGTTGCATCTATCTAAGTTATTCTTTTTAAGCTAGGTAGTGAATATTCTATGTTTGTATCTACCTTTTATGCCATACAAGAGGTTGTAGGGGTAGCTTATCAAAAACCAAGTCTTGAGAACTTTTGTGATTCTTTGATTAGAGAGCAAGATAAGCTAGTACAACTTGGAGTGATCAGCACTGTAGGTACCTCCAATAAAGCCTTAGTTGTCCATCAAAAAGATAAACCCAAGAATCCCAACAAGCAACATCCTCGCCACAACAACAAACAATATAAGGGTCCCAAACCCACTCAGACAGTTTTTGCTCCTAATGGAGACAAAGGAGAAAAATATAAAAATAAGAATACTAACAGACATTGCAACTTTTGTGATAAAAATGGTCATGATGAGTCCAAATGTTTCAAGAAGATGGAAGCTTTAGAAGCAACGATGAAGAAGCACAACATCAGTATTGATTCTACTTCTTCTTCTTCTTCTCATGGACATGCACTTTCTTCTTCTAGTTTCTCCTTCAATACACCTTCTACTTCTACTTCTGATAAGTGGCTTATTGATTCTGGAGAATCTTATCATGTGGCTAAGGATAGAGACATATTTTCTACTCTAAATGAATGTAACGCCAAGAAAATATTTGTTGGTGATGATAGATCTCTTAGTGTTGAAGGATCTGGAACAATGCAAGTAGGAAATGACCATTTCAATGATGTATTATGTGTTCCAAGTCTTTCTTGTAACCTTCTATCAGCATATCAAATCACTCATTCAAGTGAAGGTAAAATTGTAGAGTTTTCACCTCACCAAGTTGTAATCAAGGATCTAAAATATCCTAATCATGTTCTTGCAACTGGAATTGCTGATGATATTACCAGGTTGTACAAGTTTGACAACTTTGGGTCATCATATTTTTCATCAGTTTTTATTACTCATAGCGATGACTTGAGCAAACTTTGGCATGAGCGGTTTGGTCATCTAAACTATCGCTCATTGTAGCAACTATGTAATCAACAAATGGTGACTAGTCTTCCTCTTGTTTCATGGAGAGATGGTGTTTGTGCCGGTTGTGTTCTTGACAAACATCATCGGGACAGTTTTGAAAAACGTGCCTCTTGGCATGCCTCAGGTCCTTTGCAGCTTGTTCATAGTTATTTGTGTGGTCCACTTTCTTCTCCTTCTTTTTCTAGGTGCAAGTATTTCTTAACTTTCATTGATGACTTTTCCATACATACTTGGGTTTACTTCTTAAAACTTAAGAGCGATTTTTTTGACAAGTTTTTGGCCTACAAGGCCCTTGTAGAAAAGAAATATGGACGTCAAATTCAAAGGTTAAGAAAAGATAATGGAGGCGAATATGTGAACAATAATTTTACAAATTATTGCACCACACAGGGAATCCAAATGCAACACATTGTTCCATATACACCACAAAAAAATGGTGTTGCTGAGAGAAAGAACTGCACACTAAAAGAAATGGCTAATTGTATGATCCAATCTAAGGGATTAAGTCTAAAGTATTGGGTGGAAGCCATCAACTGTGAAAATTACATAGTAAATCGCACTCCCACAAAGGCTCTTAAAAATATAACACCAAAAGAAGATTGGACTAAAATTAAACCAGATGTAAGTCACTTCCGTGTATTTGGCAGTATAGCATGGGTTGACATTCCTGATGAAAAAAGGAAAGCATTGCAGCCTAAAAGTGAGAAGTGTATATTTGTTGGGTATTCTGAAGATGTCAAAGGTTACCGACTTCTTCAATCACATTGTAATGAAATTATTATTAGAAGAGATGTTAAATTTGATGAAAATCTCTTGGCCTGCGAGCCTAATTCGACGTTTGTGCCTTCTTTGGCCTGCGAGCCTAATTTGGTGGTTGTGCCTTCTTTGTCCTGCGAGCCATCTTCGGCATTTGTGCCTTCTTATGATCTAGTTTCTTCTTCAGATGATGACAGTGAGGATGAAAATACACCTCTGCATTCTCACCCTCCTCCAGATGAGTCCTTTGAACTTGAACCCACACCAACTCCACCACTTCCGAGATGGGTTCATTCAACACAAGAAGCAACTGGTGATCTTGTCGGTGATCCTTCAGATCAACGTCGGACACGTTCACAGTTCTAGCGATCCTCTTCTCTTTTGGCTCAAGTTTCAGAAACTCATGATCCAGAGACATTTGCAGAAGCTTCAGGTGATCCATATTGGGATACAACAATGAATGAAGAGTATCTCTCTTTAATGGAAAATGATACTTGGGATCTTGTACCCCTTCCAAAAGGAAGAAAACTTGTTAGAAGCAAATGGGTCTACATAACTAAGTATGCATCAGATGGAAGTGTTGAAAGACACAAGGCTCAGTTAGTTGCCAAAGGATTTTCCCAAGTTGAAGGAATTGACTATAATGAAACCTTTTCCCCTGTAGAAAAAATGAATTACATCTACCTTGTTCTTTCCCTTGCTACCTCACATAAATGGGAGGTCCATCAGATGGGTGTTAAATCTGCCTTCTTGCATGGAGATTTGAAAGAAGAAATCTACATGGAACAACCTCCTGGCTATGTCTAGAATGACTCTAGCCTTGTTTTTTGCCTCAAGAAATCTCTTTATGGTCTCAAGCAAGCTCCCCGAGCTTGGTATGCCAAAATGGATAGCTTTCTTATTGCCATTGGATTCTCTAGATGCCATTCTGATCCTAATGTTTATACCAAGAAAGTAGGAATCCATCTCATAATACTTGTCCTTTATGTTGATAACCTTATTCTTACTGGTAGTGACTCAAAACTTTTAAACCATGTGAAAACCAACCTTAAGATGAAATTTGAAATGACAGACTTAGGATTTTTTCACTATTTCCTTGGCCTCCAAGTTTTGCAAACCAATGAAGGAATTTTTCTTTCCCAGTCAAGTATGCTTGTGACCTTCATCGTCGCTTTCACATGGACGATTGTAAACCAACCCCTTCTCCCTTCCAGTCTAGAGTCAAGATTACTTCCACTTGTACTTCTCCTAAAGTTGATGCCACCTTGTACCATCAGTTAGTTGGTATCCTTTTATACTTGACACATACCCGTCCTGATCTTTCCTTTGTTGTTGGTCTTGTTTCCTGATATATGCAAACACCCCATGAAAGCCATTGGAAAGTAGCTAAAAGGATACTTCGCTATGTTCATGGTATAGTTCAGTTTGGGATACATTACAGTTCAGGGGGGACTCCTTTCTTGGTTGGTTTCATTGATTCAGTTTGGGTCGGCGACCCTGATGATCGGAATTCTACTGCAGGTTATGTTTTCAGCCTTGGTTCAGGACCTGTCACTTGGGCCTATAAGAAACAACAGGCTATTTCACTTTCTTCAGTAGAAGCAAAGTACCGAGCAGCAGTAAATGCAAGTCAGGATGCCCTGTGGCTTTGACAGATCCTTTTAGAGTTTGGATTCCAACACCAACATCTGACCAACCTTTGGTGTGAAAATCAGAGTGCCATCAATATTTCCAAAGACCCATTTCAACATCAGCGTAGCAAACACATCGAGATACACATGCACTTCATCAGAAAGCTCATTCATGATCAAGTTATTGAAGTTCTCTTTTTCCCAAAAGAAGATTAGGTTGCAGAAATTTTCACAAAGCCTCTTACAGAAGTGAAGTTTTCCAAACTTCGTTCTATGTTAGGATTTCAAGAAGTTGTCATTAAGGGGGGATAGGCTCTAATGCCTCCTTCCTTCTCCTATTGTGTCACTATTGTAAATCCTTCAATCCTATCACAAGTTGTTCTTAAGGGGGGATGTTAGGATGCTCTGAGAAAGAATGATCTACCTTTATAAAGTTGTTTAAATAATTTAAAGACGTATTTGCCTGGTCATATGATGATTTGAAAACATTTGACCCTAATATAATACAACATGTCATCCCCATGAAACCACAAAATCAACCTTTTCAGTAGAAATTAAGAAAGATGCACCCCAAATTAGAACCCACTATCAAGAAAGAACTAAATAAATTACTAAATGCAAAGATAATTTTCTCGGTGAGACACACACAATGGGTGTCTAATCTAGTTCCTGTTAGGAAGAAAAGTGGTGAAATTCGAATCTGTGTCGACTTTCGTAACTTGAACCGAGCATCTGATAAAGATAACTATCACATTCCTCCAATGGAACAGATCCTTCAACAGGTATCTGGTTTAGAAAGACTATCTCTGTTAGATGGTTTTTCGGCGTATAACAAGGTCCTCATGTCTCCCCCATATCAACTCAAGACCACTTTGCGTACCCCATGGGGGACTTATGCCTATAGGAAGATGCCTTTTGGGCTTATAAATGTTGGGGTGACTTTCCAGAGAGAAATGGACATTGCTTTTTGTGGTCTTGTAAATCAATCAGTAGTGGTCTATCTTGATGACATTACCTTTTTCTCTAAAAACAAGAAAGATCGCTTGTCTCACCTTAGGGTTGTCCTAGAATGATGTCGCAAGTATGGAATATCCCTAAACCCTAAGAAATCAGTCTTTGCAGTAGAGCAAGGAAAACTACTTGGGTTTATAGTGTCCAAATATGGAATGATTATTGACCCAGAAAGAACCCAAGATATTGCTAAACTGTCCCCTCCCTCTTTCAAAAAATCCATGCAATCCTTTTTAAGCAAGATTAATTTCATCAGAAGATTTGTCCCAAGTTTCTCAAAAATGGTAAGGCCTTTACATAATTTAATTAAAAAGGATGTTCAGTATCGTTGGGGACCCGAAGAAAGTCAATCTTTTTATTCTATTAGAAAATAAATAATAGAAGCTCCTTCCTTGATGAGTCTTGATTTCTCTCGGGATTTCACTCTTTACACTTTCGCCTTCGACTGATATTATGTTGTTGTCTTAATACAAAAGAATGTTGAAATCAATGAAATACCCATTGCCTTCATGAGCTCATCTTTGAAAGGGGCATATCTGAATTACCCAACTGTAGATCAACAAGTGTATACTATTTTTAAAGTAGTGAAACACTTCCGATCATACCTACTGAAATCCAGAACTAAAGTCATCATTCCTTACCCTGTTGTAAGAAACTTGTTAGTACAAAAGGAATTGGGTTAAAAATGGGAAAAGTGGATGACATCATTACAAGAATACGACCTCGAAATAACTCCTGCACAAATTTTTAGATGTCAAAGCCTATGAAAACTGGTTATTGATTCAGTTGAAGGAAAGGAAAGTCAAATTAACATCTCAACTGTAAATCAACACAGCAAGAAACAAATCAGTTGTACACAAGTTGTTTCTAATTCTTGGTATGATAATATTAAATTTTATTTAACACATGGATATGCTCCTCACCATCTTGATCCTAAAACTAGAAGAGCACTCAGGTTAAAATCTGCATCTTTCTAGCTAATAAATGATGTATTGTTTCGAAAAAAATTCGACGGTGTTCTTATGCGTTGTTTGGAAAAGGAAGAGTCAGAAAAAGTACTATCTGAACTTCATGCAGGAGAAGTTGGTGGAAACTTCGGTGGAGACACCACTGATCACAAAGTGTTAAGAGTTGGGTACTATTGTCCCACGTTGTTTAAATATTCCCACACTCTATGTCGTAAATGTATAATCTGCCAAAAGGTTGTTGGACGTGTCAAAAAAACAACATTTCCTTTGCAGCCCGTTACTGTCGATTCACCTTTTCAGCAATGGGTTCTTGAAATAATAGGTCCAATTAACCCTTCTTCCTTAAAGCAACACAAATATATCATTACGACAATGGATTATTTTACCAGATGGTCCGAAGTTTCACCTTTGAAAGTGGTAAACACGAATCAGGTCATATCTTTCCTTAATTCGCATATCATTACTCGATTCGGCATCCTCGAATGTTTAGTCTTTGATAATGCATCTTATTTCTCATCCCTAGATATGAATGTGTTTTCTCTAGAAAAAGGGATTAAATTGAAGTAGTTTTCCAGCTACTACCCCCAAGGAAATGGTCTAGCAGAATCAACAAACAAAAATTTGATCAAGATCATTAAGAGGACAGTTTCTGAAAACCACAAGAACTGGCATAACACATTATTTATTGCACTCTAGGCTGATAGAGTGACACCAAAAACCTCTGTTGGTAATTCCCCTTTATTTCTCATCTACGGGAGAGAAGTAATCCTACCTCCTCATGTTTTACTGCCATCTCTACAATTATCACAGAAATTCCAAGAAGAGGATTTCCCTCCTCTGGAAAGTTGAATTAATGCCTTGTTAAAACTAGAGGAAGTAAGAGTACAAGAAAAACAAAAGTTGGATCAGCATCAACAGATTGTAAAAAGCTGGTTTGATTCAAACTCTTCTTCAAATAGGAACTTCAAGGTAGGAGACTTGGTTCTCAAATGGGATAAACCGCACGAGGGAAAGGGGGAACACACCAAGTTCTAGAATCTATGGTTGGGATCATTTGTAATTGCTGAGAAACTAGGTCCCAACTCTTTTCGTCTGCATAATTTGGAGGGACAGCTAGACACTTTCCCGGTGAATGGACAAGCTCTCAAAAGATATTTCTCTTGATAATTCCAGATACATCTCTCTATAAATATTTTCTGCTTTAATTTCCTTTTGTATTTTTATTTTGGTTCTTTTGATTTTGCTGGTTTTCACTAGCTTCTGAATAAATTTATGTTTGGGTCACCATTTAGTTCATGAAAGGAAACCAAAAGTATCTTTATCAAGCAATAGTCGAATTTATTTCAGAGAATCAGTGTCGTAAACTATTAAAACTCAAATGATCCAGGTGGATATTGGTGGCCACCCACCTTTTCTGACTGGCTCAAAACAGTTTTCTGGCAAATTTGGCAATTTACTATTTTTAGCAGTTTTTAACTTCTGGGGCCATTTTGAGGGCCCAAATGAAGGTTTTTCAAGATCGAGTTTCTTAATGATATCCAAATGCATTATTGAGACCCCAAAATGAATCTCCTCGATGATACCTTTCCAACGAGCTATCATACACCTAAAACGAATATCGTATGCAAAAGTTACGACCCCGGGAAGTTGATGTACTAACATACCCAAACGGGGCCCACATGACTTTTGGCGCTTCATCTCCTAGGGTTAGGTTTTTGGATGTCTAGGACTTTTGGAATTCCTGTTTATTGTAAAAATGCCTTCAGAGCCTCATTGTAATCATCTTCTTTCGAATGCGAGTAGCCGTCACATCTCTTCTCAAAGATAAGTTGCGCCCACCATTCTAGCGAGTCTTTCACTCTGTATTTTTACAGTCTCTGTACATTTATTTCATTAATAGAAATCGTGTATTACTGTATCTCTGTGTTTATGGTTGCATCTTTGATACATTTATGTTATATTATTGGATATCTGTGATATCTCTCTGCATTTCTTTATTATATCTCCGATCTCATTTCATGGCGAAAATAATCTGGATCATCAGACTAGCTAAGGAAACTTTTTGTTCAAAATAGTCTTCTTGGTTTCACTTTATAATCATGAGAAGATATGATCATCATTAAAGCTCTTTACGTTGTCCCTGTTTTTAAAGAAAACAACTCAAGCATACCTTGTCCTCGAAAATTTATTCTTAACATAAAACTAAGTTCAGATCATGATGAAGGCCGTCAAACGAAAAATTAAATTGAAAAATATAAAGTTGTTCAAAGTCTGAAATTTTCAGCATCGCCTTACTCTCCCGAAGATCATAAAATTTATGTCAAATTGTAAATAACTTGTAAAGGGATGAAAGCACTGTAAAGTGTGGGAAGTGTCTGTAAACCCGCCGATACACTGAACAGGTTTGCAAGCAGCGGGTAAATTCATTCATGATGTCAAGGAAACTTCGACAGGGTATTGAACAGGCCTTCTGCCAGTGAAGCAATGTCGGGTTCAATAAAAATATCAGGTA
The DNA here is from genome assembly GCA_009831015.1 of Picea engelmannii. NCBI lineage: Eukaryota > Viridiplantae > Streptophyta > Pinopsida > Pinales > Pinaceae > Picea > Picea engelmannii. The sequence goes on from ML807809.1 coordinate 215,603, forward strand.
TAACTTTTGGTATTAATCATAAAATGTCCTTCATATTGAATTGATATTTCTTGGATAGGGTAGAGGTGCTAGAGTGGGTTAATTGACATCCCTGTTGAGGCTATAGATGCCTGTTGGAAGAAGCGGCCCTGTCAATAGTATTGGAGTCAGTTGCTTAAATGTCGTCTCACTCGTAATTAAAACTTATTACCAGTTTGCATTTGGACACAAATACATCTGACGCTAGACTGTGTGATTTTTTATTTTGATCAAGATGCTTGATTCGTTGTCGACTGTTCTTTAATTTTTCAATCATTATGATCGGTCCTAACATGAACTCTCTGGTGATGCAGAGATAACTTATTCTTCCAGTAAGTCACCATTGTTGGAAGCCCCATACGATTTCGTTATTTGAACAAGAAATTACACTTTTTGTAGCTGCCTTCACATCATCTTGTAAATATTATCTTTTTGAGATGATTACTAGATTAGTAAAGATATTCATTAATTCTTTAAAGTTTGCGTTTTCATTTTGTTTTCAGGATTGATTCATGAATGAAAGCATGAATCAATACATGAAAACTTGGCTTGGTATACTTGTTATTATTTATACAAGGTTTTGTTTTTAGAGTCATCATGCTTATATCCAATATTTGAATGACTCATTTTTGGATGTTTTGGGGTGTTGATATATTTGTTATATGGTTATATGATTTGCATTTAATTTATGAGGATTTTTGTTTTAACATATTTTTGAACCCTTTTCAAAAACTATAGTTGTGATAATAGTCATGGAAATTAATGCGCAGCTACTACACTCTGTACTTGACTCACCTTGTTGGCATAGTGAATTAATGAACTTATCATTTCGGGTATAGGTTGTCGACTCTGCATGACAAATGTTCATTACCAGGAATGGTAGAACCCTACGACCAAACCCTTGATGTTCATGCTATGATAACACACAACCTTCATTATGGTTTGTTCCCCTTCATCTCTTCGGATCTATTCCTCTCGCTCTTACCATCCGAAACTAGAACTGTTTCTGAGTCACCCCTGTTACATACTAGTCGCATTCATAATGGCCATTGTTGTTCGTTTGGAGCCGAATGGCTCTCAGGAATTACTCTCACACGATGATGCGATTGAATATCTAAAGAGCCAAGGCTGGGAGGCCTTCCTTAAAATATTCAAAGGTCATAACCTCCAGGTAGCAAGGTCTTTTGCAAAGACTTTCGATGGGTGAAGGGAGAAGATTGGGGATACCCAGTTAGAGGTAACTAAGGATTTTGTAAGTGAAACCATAGGGCTTCCATCCACCGGAGAGAAATATTCAAAGGTCATAACCTCCAGGTAGCGAGGGATTTTGCAGAGACTTTTGATGGGTGCAGGGAGAAGATTGGGGATACCCAGTTAGAGGTAACTTAGGATTTTGTAAGTGAAACCATAGGGCTTCCATCCACTGGAGAGAAATGGTTAAAAAACTAAAAGATAGAAGAAGTAACTTGGAGCCTCTTCACGACCTCCAGGAAAATCAATTGTTGCAAAAAAGGTATCCCTATTTCTTTGGTTAAACCTTGGTGGCATGGTCTGTTGTTGATCCTCAAACAGTTCGTGACTTGTGAGGGTCACTTTGGTTTAACTTTCCTCTATGATATACGATTGCTTATGCATTTCATGGGTTATTAGTTAAACATGCCTTTTTATCTTTTGAGAAGCCTGTATAAAACATCTAAAAGGTTTAAGAGATAGAGCCTCGATTCTAGTCTTTTCCATCATGGCTTGATTAAAATTTTGTTGATTCACCATTTGACAACCATGGGAAATTGTTGGGATGATTGTTTGACTAGAAATGGTTTTGTTACGGTCGTTCCTGTAGAAATCCCTAACTCGCATGAGCCTTTGATTAAAGAACAACCCGACATTCCCAGTAATGAACCAGGCTCTCTTAACAGAAACCCTCTAGATGAGACAAGGCCAATTCAGTCTTCACATGAGCAAAAGGTTGTTAAGTCTGAGTTAGCTAAACCTCCTGTGCCTAATTTTGATGTTGTTCAGAGTGTCATTGTGAAGCCTGAAGTAAAAAAATCTTGTAAACAAATGAAGTAAAAACACGCAACCCTAGGGTTTCAAAACAAAAGATAAGATCATCTTATTTCGAGAAAGTTGAGGAATCAAAATGACGCTCATTTGAGCTCGATCGACCCGATCGAAGTTAATGAGGTCTCTGAAATTGAAGATTTATTGGATTTGGAAGACCCGGATTGTCAAAGATTTGATCTTTTTGAACCCTACGACTTTGTTACGAATATGCCACCATGTTTGAGGGGTAAGGAGGGGATTTTTGGTATCGGGGTTTTCTCAAGGGAAAATAGCAGGTGAAGCTGATACAGCCATGCTTGACCACACGCTTCACCAACAGGTTGTTCCTTCAGTACAGTGTGACGTTTGTCTGCATTGGATTGAACGATATTACACTGGTATTCCCATCCTTTAGGCTCAGATTAAAACACTCACAGCTCAAAGTGAATTACTGAGAAAAGAAAATCTCGACCTCAGAGAAAACACGGAGAGACAAGTTAAACGCCTTAAAAGGATAGGTAACATAGTGATAAAAAATGCAAACAGTGTTAAAGCCATAATCAATTCCGAGCTTCCCTGATCCACCTTTAGTCATTGGTTGAAATGGTAAAATGGTTTTCCCTCTTATTACATTCATGTTATCTATTTGAATCGAATCAGTTTGAAATTATATTTCATTTGCTAAGATAAGACTGGCGACATAATCTTTCGATTCTATAGCCAAGTCATTTTTAAATAAAAAATTAGTAATTAGTTGTTAATAAATTATCTAACTTATTCCTGTTTTGTTTTCAGGATATGGTAGATCTTGATGTTGATCATCTGAGGGAAACATGTTCAATTTTTCATTTAGATGATTAGTATTTCTTTTCTGATTATTTTGTAAAAAAAACTTTTGTTAATTTTTGAAAAGAATCAACTCAGTTATGAGTAGTTGTAGGCCCTCTATTTTTGTAATATTTTGATCTCATGAGATCCTATCCTATCCTAGGAGATAGGAATATGAGGTTTCAAAACAGTTTAAATACTCTTCATTTTGTAAGTGAAGAGGCATCTTGACCTGGAACAGATTATGGACAAATGACTTACAGAACTGAATGGAACAGTTTGTAGCAATTCGGCTTTAGTCCAATGTGAATGATGTCTCATCTATGTTCTGTCTCTCTTATTTTGGAAAAGTAAATGTGTTGTGTAGCTTTAGTTTCCATGACATGTGATATTCCATTTTATGTTTTAAATGTTGTCTTTAATTTTTTGTTTCAATTTACTATCGTTGTGATCATCATATCAATTTTAGAATCATGATTTTTATCTGATGTTAGTTGATTGGTAACATGAACATTTTACATTAAGATTTAGATTACATGTGATTGTTCATAATTATAAGATCATAATGTATACTTGTCTATTATTTTGTTTTCATATACTAGTTGCCGACAAACATTTTGGAGTTTGTTCTGGAGGCATCATCATAAGCATGTCATAGATTTTTCTTACAGGCAGAATAGTTGGATTATTGGACTGCACAGAAGACATAGACATGATATAAAACTCATGTTAGCTTTATTTCTATTCACTTTTGTTAATTTTACTATTAGTGTAACAAAGATAGTTTTAGATCGGCTTTGACCATCTACGCATCTTTGTTTTGCAACTTAGTTAGTTCAAGTTTTATTAGATTTATAATTAGAAAAAGAAAATATAAAAAATGTGATTTTTTTATATGCTTATGAAAACAATTATCTTTACATTGATTTTGCAAGGCTTTCATTAAAACTTGCAATCTGTAAATTCTGTTCATAAGTGATATGTTCATATTTCCTTTTTCTGCTCAATACATTTGTAAATAACTAGATTAAAGTTCATAGATTAATATAGTTTTAGCATTAGATATATTTCCTCTTTTCTTTGTTTTAGGAACTTATGTTGGCTAACGGAGCCATTAAACCCGTCAGAATAGGTTACACCAAACTATTTGGGTTATTTAGACAACCCCGTACCAGACCTATTCTTCTAGTTGACAGCATGTCATATTTTCTCATCAACATAACTCTAACATTGTTTGGTCCCTCTCTTTCCATAGAGTGGTCTAGCTCATGTACTAGTCATCATAGTTACAAAAAGGGAAATATTGTTCCTTGAACGCATCCACAAATATATCTCAAGTGGGCTCGACCCCATATATTCTAGACTCCTATGTGGAGCTTTTCTCCTAGTAAGTTTCCCACCAATGTTTGACATGGGGAGAGCCTTAAGGAGTGCGAAGATGATATAGAGATATATCAGATATCCAATAATATAACAAATATATATCAGAGATATAACCATAAACAAAGAGATACAATAATACACAATTTCCATTAATGAGCGAAATATACAAAACTGTAGAAATACAAGGTGAAAGACTCGCTAGAATGGTGGCAGCTTATCTCTGAGAAGAGATGTGATGGCTACGATCATTCTCAAGAATTGTGATGTTTAAAATGAGGCTCTAGAAGCCTTTTTAACATAAAGAAAATCCAAAACCCTAACCTCAGAAGATGAAAAGCCAACAGGTTTATAGACCCCGTTTTGGGTAATTTGGTGTATCAACTTTCCAAAGTCGTAACTTTGGAATACGATCTTCGTTTGGGACGCACGATGGCTCATTGGAAAGGTATTGATGAGGATATTCTTTTCACGGGATCAATGATTCCCATGGAAATTTTTGAGGTGCCCGATCGTGAAAAATCTTTGTTTAGGCTGTCAAAATTGGCCTCAGAAGTCTAGGACCCAAAAAACTGCTAAAAATAGTAAATTGCCAAACACCTATTTTTAGCCAGGTGGAATAGGTTGGTGGCCACTGATATCCACATATATCAATCCTCCCTCTTTAGAATAATTTCTCTCCATTGCATTGAATTCCTGGGGAAGAGGGGGAATCATTTGTTGATTCTGAACCTTGGTGAGTTGCTTGCCTTACTGGAGAAGTTGCGCTACTTGGTTTGTGGAAGGTTGTCAAGAACCTGATGTTGGAAAGGTTGGAACTTTTTAACCAATATGGATACAATAGATGGTTGTGTGCAGAAGTAATATGTTCACTTTGCTTCAATATTTTAGACCTATTGTTTCTAGATAGAAGGTGCTTGGACCGAGGCTACAGTGGTTGCGGTGTCCTTATGTTCACCTTTTGAACAGGTTGTGAAGAAGTTGAATTTTGTAGCATGAGATACTACCTTGCGGCACTGTTTAAGTGGGACAGTAGTCAGAACTACCTTTGGTATCCTGTAGATTTGACCCCCCAAAGTAACAATGACACTACGGGGTTGAGACTCATAAATAACATGGTGCTTTCACATATATGGTTGGTCCAAAATAACATAAAATAAATCTAACAGGACAACATCACATATTACCTCATCCTTGAAGGGATTGATGATGTATGACAAGAGGCATTGTTGGTTGACATGGATATATTGTCCCTGGTGAAGCCACCCGATGTTGTATGGTTGTGGGTGTGGTGTTGTCGACAATCCCAATTGTTTGATGACCTTTGTTGAGATGAGGTTCTTCTAGCTTCTGCTATCAACAATAAAATGCAGCGAGATCCCCTTCAACCACATCGATGAATGAAAAAGGTGCCCCCCCTCTACAGGATATGTTGGCTCTTTTGGTTGAATTATTACAGTTGGAAAAGTAGCAGCGGAGTCTACGTTGATGATCTGTCTTCTGCCAGTATTTTCTGAATCAGATTTTGAATCCGGGTTCAGCTCCTTTTATTTGATCTTGACCAATAATGCTTGTTTTGAGCGACATTCATCAGTATTTTGTCCTTATTAATCTTTATGTGACCCTTATTTTCCTATGGCTTGGACTGGTTTTCTAGAGGCTGGTTGTTAGGGATGTCTTTACCATACTTTGGTTGTTGCAGATTTGCAAACCCGAACTCCTATTTGTTCTAGTGCTTAAATTTATGCTCGATTTTGACAGCATATCGATAGGAATATCCTAGTGATGAGATGCATAGAAAATCCATTTCGGTGTGGATGTACCTATGTAGAGCCCCGTGATATTTCAGAACCAGATTATGCTCATAGTCTTTGATACACAGCTTGGTGCGCAAGGTATGGAAATTATTTGTGAACTTCAACATTGTTTCACCCCTCTCTTGCCATAGTGTGGTCCATCTCATGTACTAGTCATCATAGTTACCAACATGGTAATATTGTTCCTTGACCACATCCACAAAAGAATCCCAAGTGGGCTCGACCCCATATATTATAGACTCCTATGTGGAGCTTTTCTCCCAGTAATTTTCCCACCAATGTTTGACATGGGGGAGAGTCTTAAGGAGTACGAAGGTGGTCTAGAGATATATCAGATATACAATAATATAATAGAGATATATCAGAGATATAACCATAAACGCACAGATACAGTAATACACAATTTCTATTAATGAGTGAAATGTACAAAAGTGTAGAAATACAGATTGAAAGACTCGCTAAAATGGTAGTTTGGTGTATCAAATTCTCGAGGACTTAACTTTGGCATACGATCTTTTTTGGGGCCACACGATAGCTCGTTGGAAAGGTATTTATGAGGATAGTCATTTCATGGGCCCAATCGTGCCTTAAGCGATCATTTAGGTTATCGATCGCGAAAAATCATCGTTTAGGCCCTCAAAATGGCCCTGGAAATTTAGGACCCAAAAAACTGCTAAAAATAGTAAATTTAAAAATAGATAGATGGCGACTGATATCCACCTGTATCAATCCTCCCTCCTTAGGAAGAAATGGTCTCCATTTTTCAGTTCTCAGGGGAGTGGGGGAAGCGTTTTTTGATTCTGAACCTTGGTGAGCTGATTTCCTTGCTGGAGAAGTTGCGCTACTTGGTTTGTGGAAGGTTGTCAAGAAACTGATGTTGGAAGGGTTGGACCTTTTTAACTATTATGGATACAGGAGATGTCTTTGTGAAAAAAGGAATCTTTGTTCTTTGCTTCAATATTTTTGACCTACTGTTGTTGGATACAAGGTTCTTGGACCAAGGCTATAGTGGTTGTAGTGTCCTTTTGTTCACCTTTTGAACAGATTGTGAAGAAGCTTAATTTTTTAGTATGAGATACTACCTTGTAGCACTGTTTAGGTGGGACAATAGTTGAAAATACCTCTGGTATCCTGTAGATATGACCCCCCGGACTAATAATGACACTATAAGGTCAAGAATTATAAATAGCATGGCGCTTCCACATATATGGTTGGCCCAAAAGAACGTCATAGACATCTAGCGGGGAAACATCACATAACACCTCATCCTTGAAGGGATTGATGTTGTATGACAAGAAACACTAATGGATGACACAAATATCTCATCCCTAGCGAAGCCACTTGATGTTGTATGGTTGTGGGTGTGGTGTTGTCGAAAATCCAAACTATTTGACGACCTCTATTGAGATGAGGTTCTTCAAACTTCCGCTATCAATGATAAAATGTAGCGAGGTCCCCTTTACCCACATGTGTGAATGAAAAAGGTGCTCCCCCTCTGCGGGATTTGTTGGTTTTTATGGTTGAATTGTTGCGGCCATGACAGTAGCAGTGGGGTCTATGTCAATGATTTGTCTTCTATAATTATTTTCTAAATCAGATTCTGAATTAGGGTTCAGCTATTTTTCTTTGATCTCGGCCACCAATGATTGTTTTAAGAGACATCCATCAGTGTTGTGCAAGGGGATTTTGTGGAAATCACACAACTTTCAAGTGCCCTTCTTCGTCTTTCTATTACCCTTCTTTTCTTGTGGCTTGGACTGGTTTTTTGGAGGTTGGTTGTTAGGGTCGTCTTTACCATACTTTGATTGTTGCGGATTTGTAGACCCGAACTCCCATTTTTTCTAGTGCCTAAATTTCAGCTCAATTTTGACAACATATCAATAGGCAACTCCCAGTGATGAGATGTCCAAAAAATCCATTTCGGTTTGGATGTGCCTATGTAGAGCCCCATGGTATTTCGTAACCAGATGTCTCTCAGAGTCTTTGATACCCGAATTGGTGCACAAGGTATGGAAAGTATTTGTGAACTCTGGAATTGTTTGACCCCTCTCTTGCCACACCATGGTCCATCTTATATATTTTTCATCATAGTTACCAACAGGGTAATATTTTTCCTTGACCGCATCCACCAAAAAATCCCAAGTGGTTTCAGCCCCATATATTCCAGAGACCTCTATGGAGCTTTTCTCCCAGTAAGTTTCCCACCAATGTTTGACATGGGGGAGAGCCTTAAGGAGTGAAAAGGTGATCTAGAGATATATATGATATCCAATAATATTACAGAGATATATCAGAGATATAACCATAAACACATAGATACATTAATACACAATTTCCATTAATGAGCGAAGTGTAGAAAACTGTAGAAATAGAGAGTGAAAGACACACTAGAATGGTGGAAGCTTATCTCTGAGAAGAGATGTGACGACTACACTCATTCACAAGAATATGGTGATGTTTAAAATGAATCTTTAGAGGCCTTTTAACATAAATAAAATCCAAAACCCTAACCCCGGAAGATGAAAAGACAATAGGTTTGTGGACATCGTTTTGGGTAGTTTGGTGTATCAACTTCCCAGGGGCGTAAGTTTGGAATACGATCTTCATTTGGGGTGCATGATATCCCGTTGGAAAATTATTGACAAGGATATTCATTTCACAGGATCAATCATGGATTTTGGAAATAATTGAGGTGTCTGATGGTGAAAAAGCATTTTTTAGGCCCTCAAAATGGCCCCGGAAGTTTAGGACCCCAAAAAAATGCTATAGTAAATTTCCAAACACCTGTTTTGAGCCAACTGGAATAGGTGGGTGGCCATTGATATCCACCTGGATCAATATTTTCTCCTTAGGAAGCAATGGTATCCATTGTGTTGATTTCTTGGGGGAGAGGGGGAAGCATTTGTTGATTCTGAACCTTGGTGAGATGCTTTCCTTGTTGGGAAAGTTGCATTGCTTGGTTTATGGAAGGTTTTTGAGAACCTGATGTTGGAAGGGTTGGACCTTTTTAACCAGTTTGGCTACATGAGATGACTGTGTGTAGAAAGAATCTTTGCTCTTTTCTTCAATCTTGTCGATCTGCTGCTACTGGATAGAAGGTGCTTGGACCAAAGATGCAGTGGTTGCAGTGTCCTTATGTTCACCTTTTGAACAGATTGTGAAGAAGCTGAAGGAATCTTTGCGCTTTTCTTCAATCTTGTCGATCTGTTGCTACTAGATAGAAGGTGCTTGGACCAAGGATGTAGTGGTTGCAGTGTCCTTTTGTTCACCTTTTGAACATATTGTGAAGAAGCTAAATTTTGTAGTATGATATACTACCTTGCAGCATTGTTTAGGTTGGAAAGTAGTCAAAACTACCTCTGGTATCTTGTAGAGATGACCCCCAGAGTAAAAATGATGCTATGGGGTCGAGTCATAAATACCATGGTGCTTCCACACATATGGATGGCCCAAAATAACATCACAGACATCCAGCAGGGAAACATCACATAATACCTCATCCTTGAAGGGCTCAATGTTGTATAACAAGCAGCATTGTTGGCTGACACAGATATCTTGTCCCTGGAAAAGCCACCCAATGTTGTATGGATATGGGTGTGGTGTTGTCGAAAATCCCAACTGTTTGATGACCTTTGCTAAGATGAGGTTCTTCTTGTTGGTTTTTTATATTATTTGCATTGAAACACAGATATCTCGTCCTTGGAAAAACCACCCAATGTTGTATGGCTATGGGTGTGGTGTTGTCGAAAATCCCAACTGTTTGACGACCTCTGCTGAGATGAGGTTCTTCTTGTTGGTTTTTTATATTCTTTGCATTGAAAGCCTAGTTGAGGTGAATCAACTAATAGTCGAAGTTGAGGTAGATCGACAACAAGTCAAAGTCAAGGTATATCGACAGCAATCTGAAGGTCGAGGAAGTCGACCAGGTAAATTCGAAGTTGAAGATATTGACGGCAAGTTAACCAACAAGAGGTCGAAGTGTGGGTGTGAGACGACTGACTAGAGACTGAATTAAGGATGACTGGTAGTCGACTGGTATACCCAACTTGGATTCAATTATAACATAATCCCTAAATTTGTGGTATTTGTAGCCAATGATATGCATGGATCTGTAACCATTTTGGGCGCCAATATTTAGGGGTTTTCCTATTGTAAAACCTATAAAGAGGTGTGTTGTAAGGTAGTAAAGGTTGTTGTTGTAAGGCGATCTTGTAATGTACTTTTGCAGGTTAATGCATGTGTAAGTGTAGGTTGTTGGTCATGCATATGTAAGATGAATTGGCTACAGGGTTGTTCTTGCCTGTGAAAGAGGGTATGATGTCAATTTTGTCTTAGGTGTGGACCAAGGTTAGACATGTAACCTTTTATTCTGATTGAATAAGAAAAAAAGAGAGCAGAATGCTCAAATGAATGTTGGTTTTCCCGGTAAAGGGTTTCCACGGTAAAATTCAGTGTACTGTTTGATTTCTTGTGTCATTTTCTTTCTTGAATAAATTCTTCTTTTCTTCTGCTAGGATTAGTTTGGAAGTGTCATGTATTTCCTGACATGTGGTGTCATAGCTTAGGTCTTCCCTGACAAGTGAATTATGAAAATGGTGTAATTCTTTGGCGAGTATATCAGATCTTGATTTTCCAATATTGAATCTGAGAACTGAACCCTAGGTACAGTAAGAGTTCTAAGTCATAAATTGTTTTAAATATCATGGTAAATAATGGCGAACAGTTCCAGAATAGAGATAGAAAGATTCAATGGCTAGAATTTTGAGCTTTGGAAGCTTAAAATGGAAGATCTTGTGGATCGAGAACAATGGACAATGGTTTGTCCAGGTACCCAGCCGACAGGCATGTTGAAGGAAGAATGGAAGAAACTTGAAAGAAAATAAAGAAGTATGATACGGATTTGTCTTGCAGATTCAGTGTTGTTGAATTTCTCAGGTAAAGATTCAACCAAGAAACTATGGGACAATATGGGAAGATTATACGAGCCAAAATATCTAGTAAATAAGGTTTTTCTCATAAATAAATTGTATCTTCTGAGGATGAGTGATGGAAGTTTGGTGAATGAGCATTTAAATGTGTTTAACACCGTGTTAATCCAGTTATCATCTGTGAATATAAAGATCACTGATGAGGAGAAGTGTATCATCCTATTATATTCTTTTCCAGACTCCTAGGATATCTTAGTCATGGCTATTGGGAGTAATACAACCACACTAGCACTAGAGGACATGGTTTCTTCTATGATGTCGGAAGAAATGAGAACAAATAACATGGAAGGATCAACCAAATATGCTCTGGTAGTGAGAGGTCGGACAATAGATAGAGATAAAGGAAAATTATTTGGTAGAAAGTTCAAGTTGAAGGGTAGATCTAAATCCTCGGCTCATTATGCATGAAGATGATGGAAATGTAGTAAAGATGGGAATTATAAAAAGGACTGTAAGTCGAAGGCAATAGAAGGCAGTGCTGGATCCAATGAGAAGCAGTCGACTAAGAGAAAGACGACCTCGGAAAAGGGAGGTGATGTGTACCTAGTGTCAACTAGTACACAGTTGGATCAAGATGTTTGGTTGATAAAATCAAGAGCATCCTATCATATGACACCACATAAATAATGGCTCTCTGAATATGAACGATATGATGGGGGTAATGTGTTCTTGGGGGATGAATCGACAACTAGAATTGTCGGACGTGGAAGAGTCTGATTGGAACTACAATATGGGAGGAGGAGAACGCTTCCAAGTGTGCTACACATTCCAGGTTTGGAAAGAAACCTAATATATGTGATCCAAGTGGATATTGGTGGCCACCCACCTATTCCAATTGGATCCTATTGAAAAAATTTAGTTCATCATATTCTTATGTACTTCTTTGTAATTGTGGTTTCTACACTTCTGGGGCTATCTGAAGCCCTACACATCTTCCAGGTGGACACTGGTGGTCGTCCATCTAATCCAACTGGATTATTTTGGAAGTTTTCATGTCAGCACATATTTTTGTACTTCTAGGGATTTTTTGGGCCCCCAACCATTGTCAGTGTTTCATGGAAACCTGCACAGGAGATCTAGCTAAAGAAAGTGCAAACAAATCTTATCAAGAAAAGAAGAGAGATTCAATATGGAAGAATGAGAAAATATATTCACACTACTCCAATGAGCTATGGATACATAGATCATGATCAATATGATACAATGAATGAGTGGAATACACTCATATATAGGGCAAAGCATTCCATAATTAAGAAAAGCAATCAAGTAGTTAGCTTTCCTTAGGAATGCATGCATGCATAATAGTGATGGTAAAAATAGAAAGTCTAAATAGAACTAGTCAGTTAACTCCCACTGAAAAAGTGTGTCGAAAATAGAAATTTCTCCAACAACCGTTTTTTTTTGGATTTCCATAATGTGTATTTCTCGAAAAGACCTTTCCAATAGGCTATCACGTGCCTAAAACAGAGGTCGTATGCAAAAGTTACGACCCCAAGAAGTTTAGCAAGGGTGATTTTAAGGATGGAAATTTATTTTAAAATGTAGAAACCTTGGCGAATCTTACTAATCCTTCGTATGCCAACCATAAATGTTTGGTGATATATTTGTAAAAATATTCAAATTTCTAAGGATTTTATATAGTTTTTATAAATTTTTGGCGATTTTTAAGGTAAAATAATTTTATCCTATAGAATTTGGGCGAATCATTTTTAAAATAGCAAATCTCATTTTTGGAAAAAGCATGGAAAATTAGCCCATGAGAGAAATTTATCCCCTAAAATCATCCATGAAGTTCAGGTACCAACTTACCCATTCGGGCCCACATAGCTTTTGGTGTTTCACCTCCTAGGGTTAGTTTTTTGGATGGCTAGGAATTTTTCATTCATGAGTAATGTTAAAAAGGCCTCTGGAGCCTCATTGTAATCATTCTGCTCAAACGGATGTGCATAGAAAGCCACATCTCTTCTTAGAGATAACTACCACCATTCGAGAAATTTGTTTCTAGTTCTGTAGTTTTACAGTTTTGGCCTATTTTATTTATTCAATAGAAGGTATTATTCACTGGATATATCTTATTGTTCTTTGTATCTCTATGTTATTGTATTAATTTTATTATTCCTTTTGTTCCACTCATAAATATGTATCAATCTGTCAGTAAGATGAGTGATGCAGGTGTGTATACTCTGTTTCAGAAGGATTCGTGCAGGATGGTTAGAGGTGCGATGGTCTTAATGAGAGGAGTTTATAATGGTACCCTGTACAAGCTGTTAGGGAATGTCGACTTGAATGGATGCAACAACATCGTTTCTCCTGAAAGAAACTCGACTCGACTCGAGCCAAGTCAGTTCAATCTAGCTTGATAAGACATGATGAACTCAACTCAACCAGGTTATGAGACGAGAGGATGGGTCACATTGGAGGAAAAGGACTTCAATTTATGCAAATCAAAGGTATGGTCGAAGGTTTTAATGAATATGGTTTAGAAGTCAACTTTTTTTAACATTTTATATATGGGAAACAAAGTCGGGTGAGGTTCCCATCTCGAGCGACAAGGGAAAATGGGATTCTAGAACTGGTGCATAGTGATGTGTTTGGCCTGATTACAATACCTTCACTTGGTGGATCCCTATATTATGTCTCCTTCATAGATTATTTTTCTAGGAAGACATGGATATATTTCCTGAGAAAGAAATCATAGGTTTTCGAGAGATTTAAGGAGTTTAAATCTCTTGTGGAAAACCAGACAAAGAAGAGGATTAAAGTGTTGAGGAATGACAATGGTGGTGAATTTTGTGGAAAGGAATTTGATTAGTTATGTAAGCAGTGTGGAATAGCACACCAAAATACCACACCATGTACCCCACAATAAAATCAATTTTCTAAGAGAATGAACAGAACGTTGATGGATAAGGCAAGGAGAATGCTTAGTGGTGTTGGGCTCGCACAAGAATTCTGGGTGGAGACAGTCGAGACTGCAACATATTTGGTGAATATGTCTCCTTCGTCAGCACTAGTCAACATGAATCCAAATGAGGCATGGTCTGGTAAGAATCCTTTGGTGTCACGTCTCAATGTATTTGGCTATGATGCATTTGTGCATGTCCCCAAGGAAAAGTGGAGCAAGTTGGATAAGACGGCAATCAAATTTATTTCCATCTGATACAAAGAAGGGATGAAATGATATAAGCTCTAGGATCATGCATCAAGGAGAATAGTTTACAGTCGAGATGTGTTCTTCAAAGAAGTCAGATGTAAATCCGAGCCTGAGGAAGTTGTTCAGACCGAGAATAATCCTGATACAGTGCGGTTTGAACTGAGGAATGAAGAAGATGATTTAGATGAGTCGACTGAATTTTAGGAATAGGTGGTGTTATCACATAAATCTATCAAAGGGCCACAGGATGACCAAGTCCTTTGTTTGTGTAGGTATCAACCTTCAGCACAAAGCGCAACACTCAAACCAGTCCACTGTGGACTCGAATCAAGCAAACTGGCAGGATCAGTTTTCAATGGCGGAGATCCCCTGTGAAGTTTAGATTAGCGGCCCTCAGGCATTCGTAATTATAAAGTTGCATGAGGTTTAAAGACCAGGTGGATGCCCCAGAATTACAGATCAAGCACCATGCATCCTTATCCATCAGATGATCATGATTTACTTTGGGAATTCGGGCTTCAGGAGTTTCAAAGTTTCCCTTCTCATTTTCCTCCAAAGTGTTTTTGCCCGAAGTCACAGATCAAGCACCACGCATCCTGTCAGATTGGGCGGTCATGATTTACTTCTGGAATTCGGACTTTGGGAGTTTGGAAGCTTCCCTTCTCATTTTCCTCCGAATTAATTTCTCTCTAAGTCCACAGATCCATGTTGCGTGTCTGTCTCCAAAAAACGGTCATGATTGGCTTCTCCATTTCGGGCTTTAGGAGTTTGGGATCCTCTCTTTTCTAGTTTCCTCTAAATAAAATTCCTGTAGAGGGCATGGATGTCCTCCACGTGTCCTCCCAGATCCAACGTCTCAGATTTTCTCTGGACTCTGGAGATTTGGAATTCTCTCTTCTCCCTTATTTTCAAATTCTCAAAGTGTTTCTGTTGTAGGTTTTAGTTCCGACACATGGCGCTCATTTGTTAGAGACATGTGGCATCCGTCTAGCACTGACACATGGCACTCATTTTGGGCACCTTTGGGTGTATCATCCATTTGTTTCCAAGTGAGACGTGTCACCTCTCTTTCCATGACACGTCAATGTAGTGACGTTAGACCACCATG
Organism: Picea engelmannii; assembly: GCA_009831015.1. Taxonomy (NCBI): domain Eukaryota; kingdom Viridiplantae; phylum Streptophyta; class Pinopsida; order Pinales; family Pinaceae; genus Picea; species Picea engelmannii. The sequence goes on from ML807809.1 coordinate 230,939, forward strand.
TCATATCATCCTCCGTGAAGTCTTCGTGTTCAGCGCCAAAGGTAGCGCCATATCCAAGCACAGTTAAAATGACCCTAAAGTTGGTAGGCAGATAAAGTTTAGCGATGGTGCTAAATTTAGCTGGTGCACCCAGATCGCAGATCGTGATTAGATCAATGGCCATGTTTCATTGCGGGGATGAAACATGCTCGAACAACAAAATTCTTGAGAGGTCCCACAATTGAAACCATGGTATAGCGAAAGAGATATGTGGCGGAAGGTGGTGGATTGCAGGCTCATAAGCGGTGTGAATACAAAATGCCTTTGCGGCTCCTCAATCACGTGCTAATCTAACATCAAATCTGAAAGTAATGCATGACAACCCCCTAGGCATTAAGCCTCTTCCCGATCCCAATGAAGGATCATTTAATGAAAAAGGATTAGTGGTTGAAACCTTGACTCACTCCATAAATATAAGGCATGGAAGATCTGGTCATGGAGACAGAACTATCAGCCCTAGGTGCCCCTATGGATGATTTTTCTTGCAGGCCCATGCTGATCTGATCTCGCGTCTGACAGAAGGATGCACGCATAGTCTGACAGAAGAAGGTGTGAAAGAAAGGATTTGAACGGAATGGCCAGATCACGCCCCTGGTAGTTGTGAACTAATCTGAGTATAAATAGATCAGTTCAATATTTTGTTAAGGTCATCAACTTGTTGAGTCAAGCTCCCTACTGTGTAATTTTGATGCCAGAACTGTTCTCTGGTTATGTATCAAATTTGAGACTACTGCATTAATAGAAGTCAGTTTCTTTCATCTCTTTGTTTAAAATATGCTGAAACACTCGGGCATGGAGGATCCAGTCAAGGATTGTGGTTCTATTGTAATGTAGGTTTGATTACAGTAGTGTTGTGACCAGTTTTAGTCAGCTTCCTTGTTACCTTATTTCCCCTTATGTTGAAAGGCTCGGGCATGGAGGATCAAGTTCAGTTGTTGTATTTGCATGATAATGTAGGTTTGATTATTATGTTGTTGTGACATATTTCAATGTCTGAAACTTGAGTTCAAGAGTGGTCTTGAACCTGAGTTTTTCTTCACTAAGTTGCTTGAAATCCAGATGACCATAGTAGTCTTGTTCACCTCTCTCACTAAGTCCTCCTTCTTCTCACACTTAAACTCAAATCATTGACTGAAGTTAATGAGGACCTCACTTCCCTATGCATTGCTTGTCCATTTTCTGTGATTAAAATCATTCTTGTAATGAATTTTGTCCATTTGACCTCCACTCATAAAACCAACATCCACCAAACATTCTGATGGGTATTGGGATTACCCTCTTGCAGTTAGAGGGTGACTCTTAGTGCTAACATTCATGGCGTCGTTGTCGGGGATGAAAGTGAAGATATCTTCCCTGGGAGAACGACAATGACCAGATTTGATATTTGATGGTGAACAAAGACCAAACACATTCAGACTACATATCATTCACCTAGCGACTCCACGATTAAAGGATCTAGTGGCGACTCCACAGTTTTGAGAAGTCATATTTTCATATGGAAGCCATTTTGGCTCGGAGGTTTTCTCCTTTCAATTTCTCTTATGTTCCTGATTTTCCAAATGTTATTTCTATGATGGATGAGTGGGGTGAATTTTTTCCCACATTTAGTGAACATAGAGATGACAACCCTGCAAAGAATCTGCTTGAGTTTCATGAACTCATGCATCAGTGGGGAGTACATCATGAGGATTTTTTAATTAATATGTTGATGTACTCATTAGAAGGAGATTCTTGTAAGTGGTATCAATCCTTTCCCCCTGCTAGCATCTCCTCCCTAGAACGGTTTCATGCAGCTTTCAATATGCATTGTCAAAAGTTTTATTCCTTTGAGTTAATTTTTCATAGTTGTTGTGAGGAGTATAAAGATTGTGTTCAATATATAGCTGATTCTTATGAAGTTTGTGAGAAATAAGAAGATTCCTTGGATGCAGAATCAATTTTTTCTCTTCCATGTTCATCTACATCTGATGAAAACTGTGTTTGTTGTCTCAATAAGGAAAGTGCATATATTGAGTTTGTTCTGGAAGATGATATTCTTTGTATCCGTGTCTCTAAAAATCCTAGATACGAACAGCCTACTTCTGACTCATATAATGATGATGAGATATTGCTTCCTAGGTTAGATCTTGAAAGGTAGCCTGTGTTTAGTAATGAAGAGCGGTTTTATCTTGTTGGGCAGAATTTACCTCTTGGCATGTCATTCAAGACTCCTCCTCTATTTGATCATTATGGAGATAGTGGAGAATATGTTGAGGTGTTTATCAAGGAGAAATACATTAGCATCCTTCCTTCTAGTGAAAGTGAAAGCTTTTACCAAGAGAAGCATGATAAAGATAAAGAGCCATCCATTGATATACATGAGACTATTTATTGCCATTAGCTAGCAGATGTTATCGGAGCAGACAAAGGAGAAGTGGACCAGCAGCCTACATCATCCTTTCACTCACCTGTGCTTGCCACAGACATTCAGCCAGATGTGAGCAGTTGTAAAGTAGAGCAAGATTTTTGTTATCAATCTAGTAGGTTTTATTTCCTATTTTATGACCCTATGGGGGAGTACATGGAGTTGCATTTTCTCCATGTATTGAAGCCTCCAAGCCTTATCTTACCTTCAACATTAGGGGGTAATATGAAAAATGTAATCAATTTGTTGTCACAGTTTCGGTATCCCTTGATGATCAGTGACAGAGTAAGAAAGTTTTCCATTAGGAAGTTACTTGGGTGGATATGGTGGAAGTTTGCTTTCACCTAGCATATTGTAAAAATTAGTTAGTGTAGGATTGTACATAAATAAGATCCTTCTAGAGAATGTGTGTTTCTTTTCTTTTTGTAAGTAGAGTAGTGTACATGTCATCCTATTTCCTTAAGCAAATGTATCTAAGATCGACTCCACAACCCAACAACTAAGGCACTGGAACTGCTTGTTCTTGGCAGCTCACAGGCAGCATGCCATCCCCTGTGGAGCCAAATGTTATCACATAAAGATGTCAAAGGGTTGTAGGATGACCAAGTCCTTTGGTTGCACGGGTATCAACCTTAATCACAAAGAGCAACACTCAAAGAGGTCCACTATGGACTCGAATCAAGAAAACAAGCAGGATCAGTTTTCAACGGCGGAGATCCCCTGTGAAGTTCAGATTAGCGTCCCTCAGAAATTCGTAATTATAAAGTTATGTGAGGTTTAAAGACCCAGTGGATGCCTTGGAGTTACAGATCAAGCACCATGCTTCCTTCTCCATCGTACGGTCATGATTTACTTTTGGAATTTGGTCTTCGGGAGTTTCGAATTTTCCCTTCTCATTTTCCTTCGAAGTGTTTTTCCCGAAGTCACGGATCAAGCGCCACGCATCCTGTCAGATCGTGCGGCCATGATTTACTTCAGGAATTTAGAATTAGGGAGTTTCGAATATTCCCCTCTCATTTTCCTCTGAATTGATTTCTCTTGAATTCCACAGATCCATGTCACGTGTCCGTCTCCAACGGACGGTCATGATTGGCTTCGCCATTTCAGGTTTCTGGAGTTTGGGCTCCTCTCTTTTTTGGTTTCCTCCAGAGTACATTCCCGCAGAGGGAATGGATCTTCGTCGTGTGTCCTCCTAGATCCAGCAGCTCTAATATGCTCTAGAATCCATAGCTTTGACATTCTCTCCTCTTCCTTATTTCCAAATTCCCAAAGTGTTTATGCTACGGATTTCAGTTTCGATGCATTGCGCTCATCTGTTAGAGACACGTGGAATTCATCTAGTGCTGACACATGGAACTCATTTTAGGTACCTTTTTTCATATCATCCTCTTGTTTCTGAGTGACATGTGTCACCTCTCTTTTCATGACACATCATCATAGTGATGTCAGACCACCATGTCAGATCATCCTCCAGGAAGTCTTCTTGTTTAGCGCCAAAGGTAGCGCCATATCCAAGCACAGTTAGAATGACCCTAAAGTTAGCAGGTGGATAAAATTTAGCGATGGCACTAAATTTAGCAGGTGCACCCAGATTGTAGATCGCGATTAGATCAATAGCCACATTTCATTACGGGGATGCAACATGATCGAACGATAAAATTCTTGACCGATCCCACAATTGAAACCATGGTATAGCGAAAGAGATATGTGGTGGAAGGTGGTTGATTGTGGGAAAAGAAGTGGTGTGAATCCAAACCGCCTTTGATGGCCCCACAATCATGTGTTCATCTATCATCAAATCCAAAAGCAGCGTGTTGCATCCCCCTAGGCATTAAGCCTCTTCCCGATCCCAATGAAGGATCAGTTAATGAAAAAGGAGTGGTGGTTGAAACCTCGACTCACTCCATAAATAGAAGGCATGGAAGCTATGGTCGTGGAGATAGAACTATCAGCCCAAGATGCCCCTATGGATGGTTTTTCGTGTAGGCCCATGGTGATATGAGCTCCCTTCTGATAGAAGGATGCACGCATAGTCTGACAGAAGAAGGCACAGACGAAAGGCTTTGAATGGAATGGTCAGATCACACCCCTCGTAGTTTTGGACTAATCGGAATATAAACAGATCAATTCAATATTTTGTTAAGGTCGTCAACTAGTTGAGCTAAGCTCCCTACTGTGTAATTTTGATGCCAAAACTGTTCTCTAGTTATGTATCAAATTTGAGACTTTCACATTAATAAAAGTTTGTTTCTTTCATCCCTTTGTTTAAACTGTGCTAAAACACTTAGGCATGGAGGTTCCAGTTGAGGGTTATGGTTCTATTGTAATGTAGGTTTGATTACAGTAGTGTTGTGACCAGTTTTAGTTAGCTTTGTTGTTACCTTATTTCCCTTTAAGTTGAAAGGCTCGGGCATGGAGGATCCAATCGAGTTGTTGTAGTTGCATGATAATGTAGGTTTGATTATTATGTTGTTGTGACATATTTCAATGTCTAAAACTTGAGTTCAAGAGTGCTCTTGAACTTGAGTTTTTCTTCACCAAGTTGCTTGAAATACGGATGCCCATAACAGTCTTGTTCACCTCTCACTAAGTCTTTCTTCTGCTCACACTTAAACTCAAATAACTGACTGAAGTTAATCAGGACCTCACTTTCCTGTGCATTGCTTGTCCAATTTATGTGATTAAAATCATTCTTGTACTGATTTTTCTCCATTTGACCTCCACTCATAAAACCAACATCCACCAAACATTATGATGGGTACTGGTCTTACCCTCTTGCAGTCAAAGGGTGACTCTCAGTGATAACCGGTGGAAAAATTGACTTCGATGGTAAGGACATCATAAAGAATAAGAAAATGGCCAGTTGAAAGGTACATCCCACCCAACTTTCGTTCTGAATTTGTGTTAACTACCATCGATGATGAGCCCAAGTCAGTCGATGAGGCAGTCGACTTGGCAGAGGGTAAACTCTGGAAGGATGCCATGGTCAAAGATATGGAATCCTTGTACAAGAATGAGACATGGTATTTTGTTAAGTTACCTAGTGGAAGAAATCTTGTTGGTAGCAAGTGGGTGTTCAAGAAAAAGATGAATGTCGCAGGTCAAGTCGAGAAGTTCAAATCTCGACTGGTAGCAAAAGGTTATTCCCAAGTCGAGGGAGTCGACTTCGGTGATATTTTTTCCCATATTGAAAAACTAAATTCCATTACAATACTAATGTCTCTGGTTGTAGCATTCGATCTGGAGATAGAACAAATGGATGTAAAGACAGTGTTCCTACATGGGTACCTGGAAGAATAAATCTACATGAAACGGCCTAAAGCATTTGTAGTAAAGGGCAAGCAAGAGTTGGTGTGAAAACTCAAAATATCCCTTTATGGTCTAAATAAATCTCCAAGTATGTGGTACCAGAATTTTGACACCTACATCCTTAATTTGGGATTTGTGAGAAGCAAAGTTGATCATTGCATATATTCTAAGGAAGAAGGTGGGTGTTTCATATATGTATCTTTGTATGTTGATGACATGCTGATGATTGGAAACAACATGGACACAATAAAGGAGGTGAAGAAAAAACTATCCTCCAAGTTCAACATGAAGGATCTCGGAGCAGCTAACTTCATTATGGGAATGGAGAGTAAGAGAGATCAAGCTGCTAGAAAGATCTGGTTGAATCAGATGAAGTATATTGACACAGTTCTGAAACGATTCAACATGAAGGATTGCAAACCGATGAAAGTGCCAATTCCACTGGGAGAAAGGCTTATTGTTGAACAGTGTCCAAAGATACAGGTAGAGATAGAGGACATGACACGTGTTCCCTATGCAAGTGTGGTTGGTAGTCTGATATATGCGATGGTTTTCACTCGACTAGACATTTCCCATGCAGTGGGAGTGTTGAGAAGGAACATGTCGACACCTGGAAAGGAGCATTGGACAATTGTCAAGAGAGTATTTAGGTATTTTTGTGGCACAAAGGACTATGTTATATGATACCAAGGAAAACCTGGAGGTGACAGTGGTAAATTAGATGTACATGGCTTTGTCGACGTCGACTAGGCTAGAGATCTGGATCGACGGAGTTCAACCAACCGATATGTCTTCAAGATGTTCGGTGGAGCAATAAGTTGGATGAGTAAGTGATAGGAGGTTGTAGCCTTGTCAACAACAGAAGTTGAATACATGGCGGCCACTCATGGAAGAAAAGAAGCAATATGGCTTCAAAGATTGTGTTTAGGAATTGAGTTTGGGTAGAGAGCTATGAAGGTAATTTGCAACAGTCAAAGCACAATATTTATAGCAAAGAACTATGTTTATCATCCAAAAACTAAGTACATTGATGTAAAATACCATTTCCTAAGAGATATGGTGGAAATTAACAAGATGCTACTGGAGAAAGTACAAACCTTGGAAAACATAGCAGACTCATTGACCAAGTCTGTGAGTGTTGTGAAGTTCTCTTGGTGCAGAGAGGAAATGGGAATTGTTTCCCTAGGTCTATGAGAAAAATTTCAGGAATGTCATGTTTCAGCAAAGAAGACAACAAGTGCGATAATGTTGGGTTGTTATATTATTTTCAGTGAAATCCTAATCAAGTTGAATCGACTGATGGTCGAAGTTGAGGTAGATTGACAACAGGTCGAAGTTGAGGTAGATCGAAAACAATCCAAAGGTTGAGGAAGTCGACCTGGTAAAGTTGAAGTCGAAGATACCGATAGCAATTCAACCAAAAATAGGTCAAAGTGTGGGTGTGACACAACATCTAGAGACTGATTGAAGGTCGACCAGTAGTCGACTAGTAAACCTGACTTGGAGTTGACTGTAACAGAATCCTGAGATTTGTGGTATTTGTAGCCAATGATATGCATGGATCTGTAACCATTTTTCAGCGCCAATATTTAGGGGTTTTCCTATTGTAAATTCTATAAAGAGGTGTGTTGTAAGGTCGTAAAGTTTGTGGTTATAAGGTGATCTTGTAATGCACTTTTGCAGTTTAATGCATGTGTAAGTGTAGGTTGTTGGTCATGCATATGTAAGTCAAATTGTCTACATGGTTGTTCTTGCATGTGCAAGAGGGTATGATGTCAACTTTGTATTAGGTGTGGACCAAGGTTAGACATGTAACCTTTTATTTTGATTTAATAAGACAAAAAGAGAGAAGAACACTCAAAGGAATGTTGGTTTTCCTAGTTAAGGGTTTCCATGGTACAATTCGGTGTACTTAGTGATTTCTTGTTTCCTTTTCTTTCTTGATTAAATTATTGTCCTCTTCTACTAGGATTAGTGTGGAAGTGTCCTACAATTCCTGACACTTATGGCTTCTGCTATCAACAATAAAATGCAGCAGGGTCCCCTTCACCCACATCTGTGAATGAAAAAGGTGCTCCCCCTCTGCAGGATTTGTTGGTTCTTCTGGTTGAATTTTTGTGGTCGAGAAAGTAGCAGTGGGGTCTGTGTCGATGATCTGTCTTCTACCAGTATTTTTTGAATCAGGGTTCAGCTCCTTTTTTTTTATCTCGACGACCAATGATTTTTTTGAGCGACATCCATCAGTGTTGTACCAGAGGATTTTGTGGAAATCACACCACTTTCTAGCTTCCTTCTTCATCTTTCTATTACCCTTCTTTTCCTGTGGCTTGGACTGGCTTTCTAGAGGTTGGTTGTTAGGGTCATTTTTACCATACTTTGGTTGTTGCATATTTTTCGACCTGAAATCCTATTTGTTCTGGTGCCTAAATTTCTGCTCGATTTTGACATCATATCAATAGGAAGCTCCCATTTATGAGATGTCCAGAAAATCCATTTTGGTTTGGATGTACCTATGAAGATCCCCACGCTATTTCAGAACCAGATGTCGCTCGAAGTCTTTGATACCCAACTTGGTGTGCAAGCTATGGAAAGTATTTGTGAACTCTAGCACTATTTGGCCCCTCTCTTGTTGTAGCATGGTCCATCTCATGTACTAGACATCATAGTTACCAACAAGGTAATATTGTTCCTTGACTGCATCCACAAAAGAATCCCAAGTGGGCTTGGCCCCATATATTCCAGACTCCTCAGTGGAGTTTTTCTTCCGATAAGTTTCCCACCAATGTTTGACATGGGGGAGAGGCTTAAGGAGTGCAAAATTGATATAGAGATATATTATATATCCAATAATATAACATATGTATATATAAGATATATAACCATAAACACATAGATACAATAATACATAATTTCTATTAATGAGCAAAATGTACAAAACTATAGAAATACAGACTAAAAGACACGCTATAATGGTGGCATCTTATCTCTGAGAAGAGATCTGACGGCTATGCTGATTCACAAGAATATGGAGATGTTTACAATAAGGATCTAGAGGCATTTTGAAGATAAATAAAATCCAAAACCCTAACCCCAGAAGATGAAAATCCAACAAGTTTTTGGACCCCGTTTTGGGTAGTTTGGTGTATCAACTTCTCGGGGGCGTAACTCTGGCATACGATCTCTGTTTCAGGATCATGATAGCTCGTTGGAAATATATTGACGAGGAGATTCATTTCACAGCTTCAATCATGCCCTCGATGATCTTTGAGGTTCCTAATCATAAAAATAGTAAATTTACAAACAACTATTTTGAGCCAGCTAGAATAGGTGGGTGGACACTGATATCCACCTAGATCAATCCCCCCTCCTTAGGAAGAAATGGTCTATGTTGCATTCAGTTCCTGGGGGAGAGGGGGAAGCGTTTGTTGATTCTAAACCTTGGTGAGCTACTTGCCTTGCTGGAGAATTTGTGTTGCTTGGTTTGTGAAAGGTTGTCGAGAACTTGATGTTGGAAGGGTTGGACCTTTTTAACCAGTCTGGATACATGATATTCTTCTGTGCAGAAGGAATATTTTCACTTTTCTTCAATCTTGTCGACCTGATGCTACTAGATAAAAGGTTCATGGATCGAGGCTGTAGTGGTTGCAGTGTCCTTCTTTTCACCTTCTGAACAGATTGTGAAGAAACTGAATTTTGTAGTATGAGATACTACCTTGTGGCACTGTTAGGTGTGACAGTAGTAGAAACTACCTCTTGTATCCTGTACAGATGACCCCCCAGAGTAAAAATGACACTACGGGGTCAAGACTCATAAATAACATGGAGCTTCCACATATATGGATAGCCCAAAAGAACATCAAATACATACAGCAGGGAAATATCACATAATACCTCACCCTTGAAGGGATTGGTGTTGTATGACAAGCGACATTGTTGGCTGACATGGATATCTCATCCTTTTTGAAGCCACTTGATGTTGTATGGTTTCGGGTGTGGTGTTGTTGACAATCACAATTGTTTGATGACCTCTGCTGAGATGAGGTTCTTCTAGCTTCCGTTATCAACAATAAAATGTAGTGAGGTCCCCATAACCCACATATGTGAATGAAAAATTCGCTCCCCCTCTACAGGATCTGATGGTTGAATTGTTTTGGTCATGACAGTAGTAGTGGAGTCTGTGTCGATGATATGTCTTATGCCAATATTTTCTGAATCGAATTATGAATCAAGGTCCGGCTCCTTTTCTTTGATCTCATCCACCAATGATTGTTTTGAGCAAAATTCATTAGTGTTGTGCCAGTGGATTTTGTGGAAATCGCACCACTTTCTAGTGTCCTTCTTCGTCTTTTAATTTCCCTTCTTTTCCTATGGCTTGGAATGGTTTTCTGGAAGCTCATTGTTAGGATCATATTTACCATACTTTGGTTGTTGCAGATTTTACAAACCTGAACTCTCGTTTGTTTTGGTGCCTAATTTTCTGCTCAATTTTGACATCATATTGATAGGAAACTCCCAGTGATAAGATATCCAGAAAATCCATTTCGGTTTGGATGTACCTATGTAGAGCCCCATGGTATTTCAGAACCAAAATTCACTCGGAGTCTTTGATACCCATCTTGGTGTGCAAGGAATGGAAATTATTTGTGAACTCCAACACTGTTTGGCCCCTCTCTTGCTGTAGAGTGGTCCATCTCATGTATTGGACATCATAGTTACCAATAGGGTAATATTTTTCCTTAATCACATCCACAAAAATTCCATAGTGGGCTCTGTCCCATATATTCCAGACTCTGTGGAGCTTTGCTCCTAGTACGTTTCCCACCAATGTTTGACATGGGGGAGAGGCTTAAGGAGTGAGAAGGTGATATAGAGATATATTAGATATCCAATAATATAACAGAGATATATCAGAAATATAACCATGAACACAGAGATACATTAATACACAATTTATATTAATGAGCAAAATGTACAAAACTGTATAAATACATACTGAAAGACTCGCTAGAATAATGGCAGCTTATCTCTGAGAAGAGATGTGACGGCTATGACGGCTACACTCATTCACAAGAAGATGATGATGTTTACAATGAGCCTCTAGAGGCCTTTTTAACATAAATAATATTTAAAACCCTAACCTCAGAAGATGAAAATCCAACAGGTTTGTGGACCCCAATTTGGGTAGTTTGGTGTATCAACTTCCTAGGGGTGTAACTTTGGCATACGATCTTTGTTTGGGGAGCATGATAGCTAGATTGAAAGGTATTGATGAGGAGATTAATTTAAAAATATCAATCATGCCTTAGGAAATTATTGAAGTACCTAATCATGAAAAATCATCATTCATGCCCTCAAAATGGCCCCGGAAGTTTAGGACCCGAAAAACTGTTGAAAATAGTAAATTGCCAAAAAATTGTTTTGAGCCATATGGAATAGGTGGGTGGCCACCAATATCCACCTGGATTAGTGACTAAAGTAGATACATTGTTGGAAGTGTATACCATAGTGTGAGTAGCCCATATTAGGAGGGAGATTCAAAACATCCACACACACACACACACACACACCATAAGGGGAAAACAATGTGAAATAAATTACTTAACTAATTGTAAATTCAACAAAATTAAAATATATCATTGTACATATTGTTGGACACATTGAACACACTATGAGGGGGAGGTGAATCAGTGTATGTCTCTTTTTAAACTTCCCTTCACAAAAAATCCTTGGTTAGCAATCACCATTTACTCATCACTTAATATTGTCATTTATAACCAATTGTATGTGAACATATTTCAGCAACAGATAACAACAACAGATATCATCAACAAACCATCACCACAAAGAACACAATATGTGTGTACAATTTTCTTTTTATTATGAACTACAATCCTTGGGTTTATCAACAACAACTGAATAGAGTTACAACTCCACAAGAGCACCACCTCTGCAACGCAAGACTCAGCGTACACAACTCAAAACCAACTGAGAAGAGGATTCAATCCTCAACAGATACCAATCTGTCAACAGGTATGTGACCTGTTAGTAGTGCAACACGCATATGTACGCACCCTACCAATAGTGCATCTTGCGTATGTATGCAGTCTGGCTCACAGAAGCCTGTGTGTGCCTCCTTAATATATAAGGTTTTCTCTCTCCATGAAAACTTATATCTTTTACATCCTCGATCACATCCACTTTTTCCCTTCACTGTCCAATTTGTACCATAACCAATCACAGCACATCCATTCTCTCCAACAACTTACTCATGCTCCTCAACCATACGATATGAATGTTACTCAATCATGTATAAGTAACCAATATACTATGGAAACCATATCAGTATTGAAACATAAGAGTGTTTCTCACTCGGTCAATGAACCAATAAAACCATATCACAACAGCCATACCAAGAATGCCTTAAGAATTTACCGTACCATAAGCAAGATTATCCATCAAAACAAACATGTAACCATACCAGAACTTCTATGGAAGATCCAAGCCCATGGAATGCAGATCTGGAACTTGCTTCATCCTTCAAGAACTCAACACTAGCTCACACTCAAGTCTCCATGAATTTCTTCAATTGTACGTGCTTTGATCTTCTTCAACCTGCATTTGTACACACCCTGTATCACTGTAGCCCTCATATGTACGTGCTCAGGCTCACTGTAGCTCACGTGCTCCTTCAGAAACTAGGGTTTCTGAACTTCTGAAACTTTCACCATAAAGATCTCAGACTTAAATAAACTTTTATGCATCCATGAGAACTTGCAATCACTCTCTTCCTCAAAATATATCTTCAATATATGCTCAAGAGAGATATCTTTACAAGAGACCCTTGCCTCCTATTTATACTCTCCAAGTAGCTTCCTTAGAATCATTCACTAGGAAACTTTGTCCACATATCCATTTTATCCACATAACCACTTTGTCCACATGGCTACCTTTATCCAACTTTGTCCACATAGCCACTATGTTCACATGGCCACTTCTCCATTTAACCCACTTTCCTTATTTTAGGGTGAACCCACTTGTAACCACTTACATAATTAGAAAGTTCTCCATTAAATTTATTATTTAAATAATCCTCTTTGAATTCATCACTTCACTTTATTATTTAAATAATTTCTTCTTTGTAAGCACTTTGAGTTCTTTGACCTTTTGGGGATTCTATCCAACACATGGCAGTCCTCCAACTTCGTAAGGCCATAAATCTCAAACCATGAGGAGTTATGTGATGTTCCACATACCACCAAAAATGGCATGACAACCACTATACATATAGGATAGTTTCACTGACAAATTCATTGATCTTCATTGTTGGTTGTGGAGCCTGATTTCCTGATTCAGAGGTTTTGTGTTTTTTAGCAGTGTTTATACCCCATGAAGACTTTGCACCCCATAAGTATGTACACTCTTCCACACAGGGGAGTGAAGAGGGTCGGTAGCCCCTCTGTAGGGTCCAGTGGGGGGCTATCCCCCCGGCTGGGGGGTTCAGGGGCGAAGCCTCCAAAGGAAAAATTGCCTTGTAAATGTATATTGTAATTTCATTGTAAATCTGGACCGTTCATTATAAGGCTATAGATCTAATGGTAGAAATTATGTTATGGTTTTTTTCCCTAGAAGGAAACCCTCTGTTATGAGGGAAATGTATTGCGGATATGCAATATAGCGAATATTGTATTCTGAGATGAGAGATTGTGAGAGAAAAGAAGAGGAAGTTACAGCAGGTTTTTTGTAGGTTGTATCCCTTCATTTGTTGGATAATAATAAAGGAAGGACCTGGAAATTTCTTTAGTGGATGTAGCCCACACTAGGTGAACCACGTAAATCTGTGTCTCTATTGTATTGTGTATCTTCTATGTTTTGTTTCTGCATTTGTTTTATTTTGTTTCTCTGTGGTCCTGTTTTTCTAACATTCATCTCATTATTCTACAATTAAGCATGGGTTCTCTAACCATACTACTAGGATAATTCAACCGCAAAGCGTCTTCCTGTGAGAGATTTCACCATAAGGGGACCACTTTAGATTTCATCCATTTGTACTTCTAATCAACCATGACAAGACAATAATGAGTCATCTTTACATCAATCCAACTGGAATAACCCATGACAATACATCACTATGACATTGTCCCTTTGTCATTATTTACCTTTGCATCTGATAAATCTCTCCTCCTAGAATCATGGGAAGAAGAATGACTCCCCCTATGGGTATGTCTCCCCCTATCTTCTCTAAAATATGAACAATATGCTACCACTGCAATATGCTTCTGCTGCAAATGCTACTTCTCAACCATAACATAGATCAAATACTTCAAGAATGATATGCTCTTACTATGATGATCCTTGGACCTATCCATGCATCAAATGTGTGTCATACCATACATCATGAAGCAAAAAGATATGTCAAGAATGAATAGAGAATCATGAACAAAACATCAACCATTTACATCTTATGCCATATTGTGTGCCAATCATGCACAACCTCCATTTACATCAACCATGTACCTCAATACCATACAATATGTCATAAGATATCATCAATGGAGTGTATCCACCATATGACAAGAACATGTGCCAACTGTGTACCAACCATATGCCTCTACCAACATGCCAACTATGTGCCTCAAAAAAGTGTCATGTCATTCATGATATGCTTCTACTATGAACCAAGTGCCACAACCATGTATCTCAACCCTCAAGCATCATAACAAGTGTCTCAACTATATCAACCCATACATCAACAAGTGCATCAAACATGTATCACCCCGTGTACCAAGTAAGTGCATCAACCATGAACCAAACCTCAATAAGATGAACTAAAATAAAGATGTGTTCCCATACATGTATGCCATATCAACCATAAACCATGTGCCAAACATGTTGCTAGCAGGTGCTTCTAACAATGTACCAAAAGTGTACCAATCATGCATCAACTATAGATCAAGCTATGACTCATCAATGGTGTACAACATGAACACATCAACTATATGTCCCAATATGTAGCTCAACCACATGCCAAATGCATGCACCAATATATCCAACAAATATGCCTCTAACAATACATCATAAGATATATCAATGGAACTCAGATATGTACCAGCCATGTACTCGAACAGTTATGCCTTAACCACCATTCACTACAACAAATACTAAGCATCCAAAAATATATGTACTAGAGGTGTACCTCAATAGATCAATGACATCTCTAGATAGCATCATCATGATATATCTCATAACAAAGGTTCCATAACTTCACTATCATAACCAACATTGTTCCTCAACAGAAAAAGCCTTAATCCATACTCTAGAGTTAGTATAATGCATCAAGGATATACTTTCAACACTCAACCATATGTCATCACCATACATACATCAATTATGTATTCCAACATGTAATCATGAATACCTGCAACAAACCATGTCAAACCCTACAAAAAACCATGTCAGACCCTGCAACACAGAGTTATACCATCACACCAAGCTGCAACTTATTTGCTTAGGCTTCTTTCCAAGGCTCTTACCACATGTACGCGGCCTACTATACAGACATATCACATATGTATGTGACCTATTTATAGGTCAGATTATGTATGTATGCGACTTTTACGAATGTAACCAACGTACTCTTCAGAAGAAGACAAGCTTGAGCTTGCCTTAGAGATTCCATTATGTTCTATTTGTTCAATCTTCTTCACCCACTTCTGAAGGTGTCTTAGCTTATTATAACTTGAGCTCTGAGCTTCCATATTTCCAATGTTGTCTTCTCTTATAGCCTCATGTGTTCTTCTTGTCATGCTATATGAAGTCCTTCTCATGGATTGTCTTCTTGTGTTCCAACAATCCTGGGACTTGTGGACAAACCCACTATAGTTGTACCATCTCATGGTGTGACAATGAGCAGTAATGTGTCCTACTTGATTACATCTCCAACACCTTAGGGTGTTATGAAATCTTTCATTATCTCTCCTTGCATAATATATTCATTCCAAATCTTTGTGACCATATTCATTACATGGGTAACAGTGACCATGAAAAAAAAATCATACCTTTTCTTTGGCGTCCATCTTGAAGGTGTTTCTCTTCTGAATTTTATTTCAGGTGTAAAGATGGCTTCTTGATGTCTCCCTTGCTTTGTTCTTTTGAAATTTTCCTTCCCTTCTGTAGATGGTTGACTTGCAACATTATTTCCATCTTTTGAGAATGAGGGACTTACCTCGAGATTCTTTGAGGTGCTTGCTTCAACATGTGTAACTTCTTTATTGTATCCAAGACCCGATTTATCATTTGGTGATCTTTGACTATCCAGGATTTCATTCAATATTGTTGAGATATTCAATAATTTGTTTTACTTCTCTACTTTCTTTCTAATATCAACAACTTCATCTTCAAACTTATGACATGACTCTTCATTTTCATTTACTTGATTCTTTGGTAGTTCCTCAACCCTTTTGGCTTCTTCAATTTGGGTCTTGAGATGGATATCAACTTCAAGAATTTTGCTAATCTCATTGTCTACCTTCTTGTTTTCTTCTATTTAATGCTTTAGTCTTTTAATATCTTCTTCTTTTTCTTCTAATTGAGACCTTTTACTTTCTTCTTGTTCCTTGAGCATTTTATTTAGTTTCAAAATATGCTTTTGATTCTTTTCAAGAAACCTTTTAGTGTTCTCTAAAAGATAACTATATTTTATATAACTATGGTCATAGTTGTATTCATATAGACCCAAATTTTGTAAATGTGTTGACCTACACATAATAGATATAGCTAAACAATGATACACACATTTGCAGAGAGAATTGGAAAAAGAAGAAGAAGGAGAGAAAGAATGGAAAGAATTCTCATTAACCGTTGTGAATAATGAATAATTTACACATGATATACTCTATATAACTCAATGAGTTCGACTTGAGTTGAACCAAGTCTTCATAGTGGTGGTCTAGAGTGATCTGGACACACACCAGTAGTTACGGGAGTGAATTGCCACCTATTATAGTCTCTCAGGCAGTTACGGGAGTGAACTGCCACCGAGCTGAGTTAACTAGTCAACTGGTCTTCAGTTAATTGACTGAACAGAAAGTATTGAGGAGTTAACTCAAGGAATC
Source organism: Picea engelmannii (assembly GCA_009831015.1). Lineage (NCBI taxonomy): Eukaryota > Viridiplantae > Streptophyta > Pinopsida > Pinales > Pinaceae > Picea > Picea engelmannii. The sequence goes on from ML807809.1 coordinate 247,802, forward strand.
AAGGCTAATGCGCCACTATGGTGATGATACCAAGGCAAGGTCTAATTATCATGTTGATCATCCCAATCTTGCATGGTGATGATCCCAATGCAAAATCTAAACTCAACTCAACTAGTCAAACTGAAGTGTGAACTAAAAGAGAATATTCTTCAGGTGGAATATTCTCTCCTAAAATATAGGAGACTGGATAATGACTAATTATGACTAATAAACAAATAAAAACCTTAGGAAAAATAAATCATAGGTGTGTGTGAAGTAACTCCAACACATTTACCTTCTTTTTAAGCTTTGAAAGTTCTTCTTCTACTTCTTCGATGGGATAATTATCATCTAATTCTTCACAAACTATTTCTAGATATTCTTCTTCACATGTAGAGAGACATTCAACACCATCACATTTAGAATTATTGCAATCAGAGGATTGTGGAGATTATTTACCTTCATTATTCTTGATGGAGTTGTCTTTAGTGTCTTCCTTTTTTCCTTGGTATGTCTTCTCTAGCTTTAGCCATAGATCCTTGGCAGAAGTGCATTGTCCCTTGCTTTCTTTGATAGAACTTGAGAGTTGATTAAAGATTGTTTTGAGAGCTAATGCATCATTCTTCTTTTCTTCCTTTTGATCTAAAAACTTTGACTTATTCTTCAAGGGAACGGATCCACCAATAATTGCTTTCCAAACATTTGCTCCTTTTTCCTTCAAATGCACTTTCATTTCTATTCTCCATGTTGAATAATTTTCCTCATCGAGGATTGGAACTTCATCATCCATTTTTCTATCCATGGATATCCTCCAAGCTTGTTAAGGATTATAATGAAGGCTTGCTTTGATACCAATTGTTGGACACACCGTCCACACTGAGAGGGGGCAGTGAATCAGTGTAGGGCTCTTTTTAAACTTCCCTTCACAAAAACTCCTTAGTTAGCAATCACCATTTACTCATCACTTATTACTGTCATTTATAACCAGTTGTATGTGAACATATATCAACAACATATATCATCAACAAACCATCACCACAAAGAATACAAGATGTATGTACAATTTAATTTTTATTATGGGCTACAATCCTTGGGTTTATTAGCAACAACTTAATAGAGTTACAACTCCACAAGAGCACCATCTCTGCAATGCAAGACTCAGCTTACACAACTCAACACCAACTGAGAAGAGGATTCAATCCTCAACAGATACCAATATAACAATAGGTACGTGACCTGTTAGTAGTGTAGTATGTGTATGTGCGTGCCCTACCAATAGTGTAGCTTGCGTATGTACGTAGTCTGGCTCACAGCAGCCTACGTGTGCCTCCTTAAGATCTAGGGTTTTCTCTCTCCATGAAAACTCAGATCTTTTGCATCCTCGATCACATCCACTTCTTCCCTTCACTATCCAATATGTACCATAACCAATCACATCACATATATGCTCTCCAACAACTTACTCATTCTCTTCAACCATATGATATGATTGTTACTCAATCATGTATAAGTAACCAGTATACTATGGCAACCATATCAGTACTAAAACATAAGAGTGTTTCTCACTCAATCAATGAACCAATAAAACCATATCACAACAACCATACCAATAATTCTTTAAGAATTCACCATACCATAAGCAAGAGTATCCATCAAAACAAATGTCTAACCATACCAAAACTTCTATGGCAGATCTAAGCCCATGGAATGCAGATCTAGAACTTGCTTCATCCTTTAGGAACATGGCACCAGCTCACACTCAATTCTCCATGACTTTCTTCAACTATACATGCTCTAATCTTCTTTAGCTCACGTGTGTACATGCCCTGCCTCACTGTAGCCCGCATATGTACGCACTCAGGCTCACTACAGCCCGTGTGCTCTTTCAGAAACTAGGGTTTCTGAACTTCTAAAACTTTCACCATCAAGATCTCAGACTTCCAAAAACTTTGATGCGTCCATGAGAACTTGTAATCATTCTCTTCCTCGGAATATATCTTCAATATATGCTCAAGAGATATATCTTTACAAGATAACCTTGCCTCTTATTTATACTCTCCAAGTAGCTTCCTTAGAAGCATTCACTAGGCCACTTTGTCCACATATCCATTTTATCCACATAACCACTTTTTCCACATGGCTACCTTTATCCAACTTTTTCCACATAGCTACTTTGTTCACATGGCCACTTGTCCATTTAACCCACTTTCCTTATTTTAGGGTTAACCCACTTGTAACCACTTTCCATAATTAGAAATTTCTCAATTAACTTTATTATTTAAATAATCCTCTTTGACTTCATCACTTCACTTTATTATTTAAATAATTTCTTCTTTGACCTTTTGGGGCTTCTAGCCAACACATGGGGGTCCTCCAACTTCATAAGGCCATAACTCTCAAACCGTGAGGATTTATGTGACGTTCCACATACCACTGAAAATGGCATGACAAGAACTATCCATCTAGGATAGTTTCACTGACAAATTCATTGATCTTCATCTCATTATTCCACAATAAAGAATGGGTTCTCTAACCATACTACTAGGATAACTCAACCGCAAAGCGTCTTCCCGTGAGGGATTTCACCATAAGGGGACCACTTTAGAGTTCATCCATTTGTACTTCCTATCAACCATAACAAGACAATAATGAGTCATCTTTACATCAATTCAACTGGAATAACCCATGACAATACATCACTATGACATTGTCCCTTTGTCATTGATTCTATGCATGACCACATGATCCAATGATCAATACATTAATGCATCCATCCATCTATGCATCATATATAAATGACAACACATCGATCCATATTCATCTATGCATGGCATCATATATGTATCATATATCAATGACAACACATTGATCCATCTTCATCTATGCATGACTTCATTTATCAATGACTTCACTTGGCATCCATTCATTTACAACGGTGACAATAGATACTTCATAAATATACTATGACAAGACATTGTTCCTTTGACATCAATGACAACATGATCCAACACATACCTCACTTACAAATCGACCATGGAAAATATATCCTAAAAGACCATGGAAATTATAGCCACAAAACATTCATGTATGTGAATAACAACTACAACCACTGGTATATGATAGTATGCCCTCACTACTAGATGGTGTTATGCCCAACTAGGAGTTGATGGTCCTACCCCACTAGTATATGATGACACCATACAGTCAATACCTCGAAAAAATTGTCATGACATACCATCATTTGTGTCAATTGGAGCAATTCTTCTTGTGTTTTTGGAAGAAACTCCTCTGGAAGTGGGAATTCCAACAAGGTCAAGGGATTAAGTATTTTTCATATTGGTGCCTTGAATTGGGTCAGTTGTGTGGAATATCCAAACAAGCATCATGGAACTCTAAGTGATGAAAATAGTTAAGAAGTTTCCCCAAAACACACTTTGCATACATTTTCCTCAAGAAGCATAGTGGGATTTCCCTATTGTTATGAGGTCGCACATTAAAAACCATATATTACCTATCCATCAAATTATCAATAAATGGTTGATATGTGCACCATTTGATAGATATATGAGGTTTTATAGTGTTTTAAATTTAACCTATATGAGGGCCTATGAAAAGGGAAAATATGTCCTCTAGTTTTCTAGTCTTTAGTTCTTTTCTTGCAATATTATC
>ML807809.1:290454-332702 GCA_009831015.1 Picea engelmannii
TTTGTCTTCTTCAGAAATTGAATTGTTATATAAGTTTTCTGCATAATAGGTTTCCCTTATTGCAGAGATTTATCATCAGAAGATTGTTATGATTTTCTTTTATGTCTTGTTTGTCCTGTATAACACTTCAAGGAGCAGCATAGTTGATCGTTTACGAGAAGCTTAAGGACTAAATGGTGTGAATTTGTTCCTCCAAATAGCTTAAGAAGTCATCCTAGACAGGGCAGACTTGGAGCGTTTCCAGGTCAATTAGTTAGATGTTTATCGTTTTGATTAAGTAGTTTAATATAGATAGTAGTGTAATTAGATCGATATTAGATTGTTTAATTTCAGCAATGATTATTTCCTTTTCATAAATATAAAAATCAAAAAGAGATTCTTGGTTGTCTTAGGGCAGAGAATATACATGAGTTTTGCAGGTTTTAATCAAATCTGTAGGTTGTTCATAGTGTACATTTGTGAATAAGAAATAACGTAGCTGATAATTAGATAGTTGATTTGAGTTATTATAATCATAATTAGTATCTTGTATATATAATAGTTAGTAGTTTATAGTTAGATTAGTGTAGTTATTTTAAGTTTGCTTTATTAGTTTCTAGTTTCCTTTATTTTAGTTAGTTTCTTGTATTCAGTTATAGTTTAGTTTGTTTTATTTAGTTTAGTTAGATTTCTTAGCTCAGATCATTTTTCTCTTCGGTTTTCATAGAATACCTTAGAGCGGCCAACGGATCCGTTAAACTCGTCAGGGTGGTCCATTCCAAACGGCTTGGGTTATTTAGACAACCTTGGACCGGTTCCACTCTCCCAGTTGACGGACGATCAATTTCTCCCGTCAACAGTTTCTTAGCTCAGTTTGTTCTTTTTGTAGGATCTCGTTATTTTGATTGAACCACTTCTCCAACTTTCTATGTTTCTCTTGAAGTTCTTCATACCTTTTATCATTTTCCTTTTGTTGTCTTTCTATTTTTTCCAATCTTGAACTAATCTCTGACATTTTCCGATTTATCAACGAGGTATTCCTATGATATAGTTTGACTAATTTTAATTATCGCAATAATGTTTTTTGGATGCAAAGTATGGTTGTATGGATGGTAATTGTCTGCAATTAATTGAAATCATATAGCCTTGTAATTAATTTTTGTTGTAATTAATTCATTGCAATATAATTAATTTGTGCTTTTTATTTTTTCCATACAGTACAATGATATGTATGAAAGTGATCTATATGGGTGCGATTTTGTATTGATGTGACTATATGAACACAAATTTCTATGGATATGTTGTGTGATTTGTGTTGTGGACTATGTACAACGAAAAAAAATGGCAGTTGTATGACTCTATGGATCGTTGATCGCTATGATACCAAATGTTACATAAACAAGGCTACTAGGTAGCATATACCTGTCGAATATAATAATATGCACTAGGAGTATTGGTTTAATGCCTAGCTGGCAACCGAATTAAATTGAGTATTGGTTTAGTTCATGGATGAAATGACTATTGGTTTAGTTCATCGAAGCCACACAATGCCGTGTGAATGACAACGATCGCAAACCCAATCGTAACCACGGTCAAGATCGTCGTGGTAACCCCAGTCATCGGGAGCGCCAGGGCCGTGACCATGGTCAGCCCAGCCAGCACCGTCCCGTCGTCAAAGCTCTATTTGAAGACCACGAGTGGTTCACTCCTGAAGAAGTACAACGCGCGCCAAGAGACAGAAACAATGAGGACCATGATCAAATAGATGGGCTTCCCCAAGAGGCTGCAGAGCACAATGGCTAGTAGGACAATGGCGTAGTTGATGCGGAAGTAGATGAGGTGCCTGCGCACGTGGACCGTCACCTCGGTGAAGGGTACAGCCCCTCCCAGTTGGTTTATATCTTTCCAGAATATGTTTCTATGACACTCCTTTCCTGGTGCAGCCGCCCCTGAATTATGACAATTGAACATGATGTTGAATGCTTGATCAACGGATGAAATGACTAGACAAGACTAGAAGAGAGTATGAAATGCTGGAAGAAAGAATGAAATATTTATTACAATATTTATGAAATGACTAGACAAGACTAGAAGACAGAAATATTTATTACAATAACATTGGGGGGAAAGAAGGCAGCAATAAGACTTTAAAGTTTTTGTCCAATAAGATCTCAGATAAATGAGATTTGAAATTTAAAATAAATTATTATTTTTAAAAACTTTAGATAAAGGGATGTATATTTTTTGGTCAAACATGAACTAATAGAAAGTCAAGCCTAACTCAATGCTATATACGATGCCTATCGACAGGTATAATAATTGTTGGATGGCATATAAGGATATTATTAATATAATAATTGAATGATGATGAAATGTTTACAAAAAGGGCCCCATTAAATATTGATACGGGGATTCCTTGGTACCTTTCCTGAAAGGTGGTGTCTTTTTAAATATTAATTTTATTTATCTTTTATTATTTTCTTTATTTAAAATACCCTAATATTATATTATTATTTTATATAAAAGAAGTGTATTATGCCCGGTCCAATCTAGGGTGACTGTTTTAACATTATTAGGTCCTATATGGTGTGATTGGACCTAACATTATCAAAAACCAATTTGGATTTGAAAACCCAATCAATTATATCAATGTCTCTAAGCCACTCCCAAGGATGAGTCTTGTAGACAACTCTTGTTTTCATTAAGTTGGTATACAAGCACTATTAGACATATTTTGGTGATGCAAATGTGTTCCAAAATGTGGGGACTTTGTATAGTATAACTAGTGATAGTTTTTTTTAAAGATCTATTAGAATATTAGTCTTATAGGTGATGTTTTTTTTTAATCTAAAAAAGAGTCGACTATCTATTAATCACATAAAATTATAGTCATAGAGTCATTCCCTAGTGGAATCTTGTCAACAGAGAAAACCAAGCCCCCACTTTGGTTTTCTATCAAAAATATGATATGTCTCAAAGTTGTTCTTCTATCTCATACTAACATAGGCTATTAACTGATAAACTAGAGTATTTATATCCATAGGATCGAAAAAGGAAAAAAATGCAGAAAGGTCACACCAGTCAACTAGTGCTTGGAGGAAGGGGATTTTCCTTTGCATCCACTTCTAGGATCAGGTCCATGTCCTCGGAATCCTCACAAGCCTCCTTCATTTTTAGAGCATTTGTGTCCACTTCAATCAGGTTTTCCTTTGTTCCAACCACGCTAGTCGACCCCATATCCCTTTTTCCTTTACCAACTTGCTCTAGAGATTTCTTGACTGTGATTTTAAATCCAAAGATCTCCCCACAAACAACCTCAAAATTCCCTTCAAATATGCATAGGGAGTGGAGGATATTTTGTTGCTCTGCTTTCACATTACAAGTGCCTGAGCTATCGGGGTTTTCACAAACCAATATGTTTCAGAGAGCCGAAAGTACTTTGTGTCTATGGTTCAAGAGTGAATGGGGTATGTTGGTGTTGAGATTCACCCTCATATTGCAAGAGGATAAGACCAGTACCCATAAAAATGTTTTGAGAGGTAGGTTTATGAGTGGAGTTCAAATGGACAAAGCTCAGCATAAGAATGTTTTAACACAGAAAATTAGACTAGCAATGCATAAGAAAATGAGGTTCTCATTAACTTCAGTCAGTGGTTTAAGGTTAAAGGTGAGAAGGGGGAATACTTAGTGAGAAAAGTGGACAAGTCTTCCATGAGCATCCGGCCTTCAAGTAGCTTGGTGCAGAAAAAAATCAGGCACAAGAGCACTCTTGAACTTAATTTTAAGATACTGAAATAGATCATAGCAACATTATAATCAAACCTCCATTATAATAAAACTACAACATCCCATCTGGATCATCCATGCACGAGTGTTTCAGCACAAGAGCAAACAATATGATGAGAGAAACTGACTTCTATTAATGAGAAAGTCTCAGATCTCATACATAACCAGAGAACATCTATGCTATCAAACTATTACAAAATAGGGAGCTCTGCTCAACCATCGAACCTAACATATTATTTTCATTAAGTTTTCGTCGGTCAGAGTCTTTTTGTGCATTAGAGTCCAAAAGAAAAAATTTACCTTGGGAATCACAGTAGAGTCCCATACCTCCGTCCAAATTTTTGCAGGGGGAGGTCTATCTTTTTGGCGTTGAAGCATAATGTAGCCTTTGGTTGTAGAGTAACTCCATGTGGGCCCCCAGCCCCAGTAATATTTTTCAGTCTTGTGCACTGGTGCTGCCTCTCAGAGCTCTGCTTTGAGCGTTTCAAGCTGTTGGAGGAGGCGATTTGGGACATTGCCAAAATGCCATTCTGACCAGGAGCCGTCCTCATTCCATTTTGAGATGTCACTGATACTCTGTTTTCCTCTATGGGCAATAAAATCGTGAATTTCATTCAGGATAGCATTTGAGGCAAGGGATGGCCTCTCCATTATCCGATCTATCCAGAGGTAAGTCCATTTTCCATTTCCTGGAACGCGGTACAGATCCTGGGCGAATATTTGCATCCCTTTGAGGCACAATTTTCATAGTTGCGTGCTTTTTCTGTAGGTGGCATTTTGTAAATTTCAAATTTTAGCGGTGGGAATGTATTTGTGCAATAACGTTTTACTGACAAGATGAGAAGGCTCACTGTGCATCTTCCACAGGATTTTTCATCCAAGTGCAGTGTTGACAAGAGTTGGATCTCTAATCTGGAGCTCGCCTTCTCTCAGAGGCAGCTTTACTGTTTCCCATCTGACCAAATGGAACTTGTGTTGATTCCCTTTACCACCGTGCCACAGGAAATCTCTCAGCAACTTGTTGATTTGCCCAGAAATCGATTTGGGTGCTAGGAGATAGGTTGCTTGGTAGATCGATAGTGAGGAGAGGAATGACTTTATCAGTGTTAATTTACCTCCATGTGTGAGCCAATGTCCTCCCCAGACATCAATTTTTCCTTTAATTTTTGCTAAGACTCCTTCCCACAGATTGACTTTATTTATGCCCAATGATAATGGCAGCCCAAGGTACTGTATATTTTCCCAATCTGCATACCCTTTCAACCCTAGGGTGTGAGCAATCCTTTGAGTTTCATGTTCTGTTGTGTTCCAACTATAGACAACACTTTTCCTTTCGCTTATCAAATCCCCTGAAACTTTGCAGTAATCTTGAAGTATGCTCTTGAATGCAGAAGCTACTCTGTTTGAGGCTCCTCCTAGCATAAGAGAGTCATCCGCGAACAGAACATGATTAATAGGCTTAAGGTCCTTCGTAATTCTCAAGCCTGGGGCAACTCCTATTAACCTTTCCTGCTCCAGCTTCCTGCTGAGTGAATCCGCCATTAAAATGTACAGAAAAGGAGAGAGGGGGCAGCCTTGCCTCAACCCCCTCGAAGATTTAAAGAACTCTGTTGGCCTCATGTTTACCAAAGGTGCTATCCATGGGCTGTGTGTACAGGCTTGTATCAGGTTTACAAACTCTTGCTTAAATCCGAATGAGAGTAGAACTTGATATAGGAAGGACAGGTTTACTCTATCGAAGGCGTTGTCCATGTCTAACTTGATCAACATGCCCTTCTCTTTTCTAAGGTTGCTGGAATGCATAGCTTCCTAAACTAGGATTACATTGTCCAGGATGTGTCTCCCTTTGACGAATCCTCCCTATGGTTCTGAGATGAGCTTGCCCAGCAGTGGTTTTATTCTGTTTGCAAGGAGTTTTGCAATTATCTTATAAGAGGCGTTACAAAGGGAGATTGGCCTGAATCTATCAGAGGAGGCGGGGTTTGTTTCTTTCGGGATTAAAGCAAGGAAAGTTGAGTTGGTGCCACCTCCCAGTTTTGCTTTCTGTAGGAATCCTTTTATCATTCTGATGAGATCAGATTTGATTATATTCCAACATATCCTGTAAAAGTGAATAGTGAACCCGTCTGGTCCTGGAGCTTTGTCAGGGGCCATGGACCAGATGATTTTTCTGATTTATTCTTCGTTGGTTGGGCTCAATAGTGCTGTGTTATCTTCTTTTGTAACCAGAGCTGGGATGTTCTTGAGGAATTCCTTACTTCCTTCTTCATTATCATCATTCTCTTTGTTGTAAAGATGGTGGCAGTGTGAGACAATAGCAGCCTTTATTTGATCTATTCCTTTGCAAATCTTCCCGTCATTGGTTGTGATTTCAGAGATGTGGTTCCTGGAGAGCCGGGATTTAAATTGACGATGGAAGTAAGATGTATTTTTGTCTCCGGATTCCAACCATAAGCTGCAGGATTTTAGTCTCCAGTATTCTTCTTCGAATCTGAAGGAGTGGTAAGTTTTACTTTGGATTGCTTGTTCCTTTTCCAGATCTGTATTAACAATATCTTTTATTTCCATTTCATTCTACAGCATTCCCAACTGCTACACTAGCTCCTTTCTTTGGGTGTTGGGGTTGCTTTCCGGTCTTTTTCTCCATTCCTTGAGTGTTGTTTTTGTTATCTTTAATTTTTGTTCCCAGACAAAGTGGGGAGACCCAGTAACTGTGGTGGACCATGCCAGTCGAACTGTCTCATAGAAGCCACTCTTTTCTTTCCACAAAGGGCTGAATATGAACGGGATTGGGCCTAAATTTTCTTCTTCCTCTAACGAAAGCAGGATGGGTTTGTGGTCCGAGGTAAGCTTGGGGAGGATGGCTGTGGAGATTAGCTTCCTTTCCAATAGCAAAGTGCTTTGAACCAGAAACCTATCCAATCTGGCAGAAATGTGTTCCTCCCCTATCCTATTATTGGTCCAGGTGTAAAGCCCTTTGTGTGGTTTAAAATCCATTAGATCCCACTGTTGTATCGTGTCTTCTACTACATGGATCAGTTGATCCTTGCTGGTCCTTCCTCCCCTCTTTTCTTTTCCATTCATTACTAGGTTGAGATCTCCATCAATGATTATATTGGTTGGGGAAATTAGTTCTAGATACTCTTTTAAAGTTTTCCAACAGTCTTTCTTTTCGGAATGCAAAGTTGGTACATAAAGATTGAATAATGCAATGGTTAACTTACTTGTTGTATGCTTCAGTTCTGTGAAGCTCCAATGTTGAGTGTTGTAGGAGTTGACGAGGCTGAACTGTTCTTCCTTCCACAGTGTTGCTATTCCTCCGGAGGAACCCCTTGCACTGATTGCTTTCCCTGTATTCTTCTTCCATTTGTTTTTACTAATCTCTAGAAGGGATTCCCCTTTGATTTTTGTCTCTTGGAGCATGAGAATGTTTGTTGGTTCCACTTTCATCAGGTCCTTAACCACTTTGATTTTCGTCAAGTTCCCCAGACCTATGCAGTTCCAAGAGACGATTTTCATTACTTACTATTGGGGGTGGATGGGCCTCCTCCTTTTAGAGACCTTATTCTTGTGTTTCTGCCGATTGACATTTCTATGGTGGGTTGGCTTCCTTGGGTCTTTTGTCTTTCTACCTCTTCCTCCCTTGCTTCTTTACGGGACTTCCTTCCTGCTCTTTTGGCTGGCCTTTCTAAGATCTCATCCTCATAGGAGCTTGATGGTTCTAACATTTTCTTTCTGGCTATGTCTGCATATGAGGGAGAGGGTGTTGCATCCAAGATTCCTGTCGTTCTCCCTTGTTCCCCTGTATATTTACTTTTTGGGGGGGATTTTGGATGTTCCCTGCTGTCCATGATTATTTCTGGTTCTTTTGTTTCCTTATTGAGCTTTTCTATTTGAGTTACTGATTGCGGCGTGGGGTTGGGGTCCCCGTCAAGTTGCTCTTGCTCCAGTTTCCCAGGGTTTCCACTCTTCATTGTTCCTTTGCTTCTAGATCTTGTTGTCCCTTTTTTCTGGACTATGGTCCACTGATTTGTTTTCGTGTTCTCACTCTCATCTGCGTTCTTTTTTTTGCAGTGCCTTGCGAAGTGACCGTATCCGTGACAGTGCCGGCATTTGAATGGTAACTGCTCATAATCTAGCTCCTGGATGTGCATCCAATCTGTCGCGGTTAGTTTGATTGCCTCTGGTAATCCCACTTCCAGATCCACCTCCACACAGATCCGGGCGCATGAGTACTAATATTTCCTTGGTGCTTGATCGATGTACCTTCCGAGCTTGTTGCCGATTGCATGCAATGATTTTTGGTTCCAGCAGTGTAAAGGGAGATGGGGTAGGTGAACCCACACTGGAACGGCGGATGGCACATCCTGGGCTGGGTCAAAATCTGGGGTCCATTTGTTCATATATAACCCCTGGGGTCCCATGAAATATGGGTCGTTTCTGAAGATGAGGCTTTTATCTTCAAGATTTTCAAAGATGAAAACGAAGTATCCTTTCCCTACGAAATGACTCTTTATCCCTTCTGAGATGAGCGGGCTCCAGTTCCTCTGCACCCAGGCTTCGACGGATTTGGGAGAGGGCCAGAGCCCGGTAAATTGCCCGATGAGGCCTCTGTCTGCAAGATTGATTTCTGACCTGCAAGTTTCTTCTAATGGCAGTTCTACGCTTGGGATGCATCCTAGTTTCTTGACAAATTTCTGCTGAGCTGCTGACGGCGGTCTCTTGGAAGCCTCAGCCACAAGTTTCCTGAATGCATCGATCTCTGGAAAAGGGGGAGAGGTGGGGATGGCTCCCCCACCATCGTCCATGGCTGGGGGGGCCCTACTCACTGCTCGTTGCGCTGTGCTCCACACTTAGGTTGCGCTCCTCACACCCTCACGCTCCTCACGCGATTTTCTAAAGTGATGCCAAACTGAACCTAACATATTCTTCAATTGATGTATTTATAACCAAAAAAATGGACAACTACTAGGAGCGCGAGTTGTCCATCACATCCAAGGCTATTCATATGTGCATCCTATGTCAGACTGTGTCTGTATCCTTTTTTCGAACGCAAGCTCAGATTAACATAGGCCTGCAAGAAAAGTCGTACATCGTGGTACCTCAGGCTGATAGTTTTGTCTCCACGGCTAGACCCTCCATGCTTTTAATTTATGGAGTGAGTCGAGGTTTCAACTACCAATCCTTGTTCATTAACTAATTTCTCCTTGGGATCAAGATGAGGCTTGATGACTAGGGGGTGGCCACGTGATGCCATTGGATTCGGTGCTTGAATGAGCACATGAATTTGGGGCCGTCGAAAGCGGTTTGGATCCACACCGTTTTTGGGCCTAAAACTCACCACCTTCCGCCACGTATCTCTCTCGCAATACCATGGTTTAGATTTTGGCCCGCTCAAGGATTTTAATGCTCGAGCATGTTGTGGAACCGAAATGAAGCGTGGTTGTTGATCTGGTCGTGATCTGCGATCTGGGTGCACCTATTATTTTAGTTCCCCCGCTAAATCTTATCTGCCTTCCAACTATAACATCCTTCAAACCGCGCTTAGAGATTACGTTAAATCAAGCTACACAGGGGATCTCTACTGTTGAAAACTACACCTGCATGTTTTCCTGTGCTCATGGCTATCACCTATGACCCTTGACAACTTCATGTGATAACATTGGCTCCATAGGGGATGGCATGCTCCCTGTGAGCTGCCAAGAACAAGCAGTTTCAGTGCCTTAGATTTTGGGTCATGGGGTCAATTATTCAAACAAAAATAAAAGCGAAAGTGGTATTTACAATGGATGGAAAGCTAATCATGTCTTAAGAAAAATATTTTTTCAAAAAGTGCCCATTGATAGGGCCACCAAAAACTTCAGAATCCTCCAAGTTCTGCAATTTATAAGTGTTATTTGAAAATACCTCAGAAATATTGATAGGACCAATCCATAAGGCTTTGAATTTACCATGTTTTCCTTTGTCTTGATTGGGTGCGTCCCATTTGAGCACTATATCTCCCATCTGAAAATCCTCCTTGCTTACCTTCTTGTCAAAGGCTCGTTTTATCTTCTGCTGATGGTCCTGATTTTTATCAAGTAGTTGCTCCCTAGTATGTTGTACTTCTACCAGCTATTGTATCCTCCTAACCATATCATCATGTTATCCTTGGTAGTCCTGGAGGAATTTTTCCACAGGAAAGGAAAGCTGAGTAGGAAATATAGCCTCAACCCCATACACAAGCTGAAAAGGGGAAACAGCAAGTGATCTCTTTGTTGTAACTCTATCATCCCATAAGGAAAATTTTAGCTTTGAGTCCCATGCTTTCTTATTGTCTTCTAACAATTTCTTGATGATATTTATGAGGCTCTTGTTAAAGGACTATGCCAAACCATTTCCTTGGGGGTAGCAAGGAGTAGAATGGAATAATTCAATACCATACTATTCACAGAACTTGATCAATTGTTCATCTTTGAATGAGGCATCATTGTCAGCAACAATCCTGCTTGGACAATCAAATATGGGCATGATATCTTCAAGAAATATAATGATTCCCTTATGGGAGGCACTCCTTGTAGGAATGGCTTCTATCCACTTGGTGAAATAATCAATGGCAGTCAAAATCCACCTATGTTGACCACTTGAGGCTGGGTGGATTTCTCCAATGAAGTCAAGACCCCACTGTTGAAAAGGTCTAGAAACTACCATAGGTTTCAAAGGCAAAGATTTGAGTTGTTGCTTTCCAAAAAAAAACTGGCATTCGAAACAAGCTCTAATCTTTGAAAAAACATCATTAAAATGGCTAGGCCATAAATACCTAGCTTTAAGGATCTTATAAGTTGTGGTCCTCCAAAAATGATGGCACCCACATAAGTTGTCATGAAAATCAATCATGGCCCTTTGGGCCTCCTGTGGATCTATACATGTCAAAATAACTCCAAGTGGATCTTTCCAATACAAAACCTAATCAATGAGACAATATTTGATTTCTTTGAGTTTCAAATCTCTCACCTTGTTCTTGTCCAAGCCATCAGGAGGCTGTAACTTCTACAAAAAATGTATGATGTATTTATACCAAGTGCATTCTGCCAAGCTGGGGATGACATGAGAGCTTTTATCAGCAATCTCAGCTTGTTGATTTTTTGAGTTTATGTTCATGAAATTAACCCCCAAGGATTTTCAATTTGATTCAGTCAACAACCTGGCTAAACCTTGGCCTTTCACTAATTTAGTGGGCTTTATTTCAAGGTCAAATTCCAGAATCTTATCAATCCATTTGCTTCTCTTCCCATCTATGTCAGGATGGATCAATATCTCTTTTACTAAGGCTGAAGGGACATATGAAACAATCTTTGAATGCAGAACATATATTCTGAAAGCCTTGAGGGATTTGAACAAATCATATGCCTGCTTATCCATGATATCATATCTCATTTATGCATCCCTCAATGCTCTGCTGAAAAAGGAAATAGGTTTCTCTAACCCCTTTGTATTTTTCTGTAGAAAAACAACAGCCAATGTGTCAAATGAGGCAAAGGAAAATATCAAAAATCGCTTAGAATAGTCAAGGTTGATGAGCACAGCTGCTTCAGTCAAAGCCTTTTTGATTTGGTCAAAAGAATCTCTAGACTCAGTAGTCCATTTCACCTCATTTCCCTTTCTAAGTATGGTTGTAATGTACTTCACCAATTTAGAAAAGTTAGAGATGAACCTTCTTAGAAAATTGATCTTACCTAAGAAATATTGAACCTCTTTCTTAGATCTAGGAAAATATAAGGTCTGTATGGCCTCTACTCTGCTTGGATCAATTCTTACCCCTTCTGCTGACACAATGTGCCCCAATAATTTACCTTCCTCCATAGAAAACAAATATTTATTAGGATTGAGAGAGAGACCAAACCTTCTTCAAATGATGACAACGCTCTTTGTCATATTTTGAGAACACTGTAATGTCATCCAGATAGATGACTACAAAATTCTCTTTCTCCCCAATAAAGGCAATGTCCATGGCTCGTTGGAAGGTTGCTCCTGCATTCATCAATACAAAGGGAATTTTAGCATACATGAACGTGCCCCAAGGAGTAGTGAAGGATGTATTCTCTCTATCTTCAGGCAGGACAGAGATATGATTGTAGCCAGATAAGCTATCAATCATAGATATCCTAGATGATCCAGTTACTCTCTACAAAATGTGCTCCATATTTGGCAAGGGGTAGTTATCTTTTTTGGAGTTCCTATTCAAATTCCTAAAATCAACACATAACCTGATTTCCCCATTTTTCTTCCTCACAAGAACCAAGTTAGCCACCCATTCTGAATATCTCAAAGGAATGATGATCTGGGCATCCAACAACTTTTTCACTTCTTTTTCCATAATAGGCAACAGCGTGGGATTTATCGGTCTGAGTTTTTGCCTAAAAGGCTTGGTATCCTCTTTAAATGGGATCTTATGTTCAATGATGTTGGTTTCATATGTTCTTAAATCTTCATATTTCCAGGCAAACACATCAGCAAACTCTTTCAAAAGCTTGACATACTCAACCCTTTGTTCCTTTGACAAACTGGTAGAAAATTTAACATACTTTGCATCCTTTTATGTTCCTAAATTGCATTCAGTCACATCATCATTTTCAAATGAACCTTTAATATTTACAACCACATCATTTATGTCAAACAATCTCTCCAAGGGGACAAGTCTTTTTGGAATATGGTTACTATGTAACTGAACAATATGATGGTCAACAATTTTATTCAGAAAAATATCAGCATGAGGGCTTTCTTTGGTATCCTGATCTTGATCAATATGTAAAGTAGAAAATTCATCCATAGTCTCAAGAAATATTTTTATCTCAAGATGATCCAGGTGGATATCGGTGGCCACCCACCTTTTTCAACTGTCTTGAAACAACTTTCTAGCAATTTTGGCAATTTACTATTTTTAGCAGGTTTTAACTTCCGGGGCCATTTTGAGGGCCTAAATGAAGGTTTTTCGATATATATAGGTTCTCAATGATATCCAAAATCATAATTTATCCCCCAAAATGAATCTCCTCAACGATACCTTTCCAATGAGCTATCATACGCCTAAAACGGAGATCGTATGCAAAAGTTACGGCCCCGGGAAGTTGATGTACTAACTTACCCAAACGGGGCCCACATGACTTTTGGTGTTTCATCTCATAGGGTTAGGTTTTTGGATGTCTAGGAATTTTTGCATTCCCATTTATTGTAAAAGGGCCTTCAGAGCCTCATTGTAATCATCTTCTTGCAAATGCAAGTAGCCATCACATCTCTTCTCAGCGATAAGTTGCCACCATTCTAGCGAGTCTTTCACTCTGTATTTTTACAGTGTCTGTACATTTCTCTGATTAATAGAAATCGTGTATTGTATATCTGTGTTTATGGTTGCATCTCTGATACATTTCTGTTATATTATTGAATATCTGCAATATCTCTGTGCATTTCTTTATTATATCTCCGCTCTCATTTTGTGCCGAAAATAATCCAGATCAGTGGTATCAGAGCAGGCTTCTCTTGATCATTTTTTCAGTGCATGTCCCCGACGAGATCCGAGTATAGAAAGTTGGGTCTCGATCTTGTCTCTCTTGAAGACAATCGATCTCGCACACCCAAGAAACCCTCAATGGCGTAAGAAGAGAAAAACGATGAAGCAGACGATCCTATCAATCTGTTGCTTGAGCAAGCTCTCACGCGACAGAGGGACCAAATGATGGAGAATTTTGCCCACATTCTTCAACGCCTGTCGATAGCATCAGGCGCATCTTCATCAAGCGGCCACTTTGGAGGCACCTCACCTTTCAAGGTACAATTTAATTTTGATATTCCTATATTTGAAGGACAGATAGATGCAGAAGCCCTAGAAAAATGGTTAACTCTGCTAGAAGGTTATTTCTCTATTCACAATTTTTCTGACAAAGAAAAGAATACCTTTGCACTCCTTAAAGCTCTCCCTCATGTCAAACATTGGTGGGAAACTTACTGGGAGAAAAGTTCCACAAAGGAGTCTAGAATATATGGGGTCGATCCCACATAGGATGTTTTCGTGGATGCGGTAAAAGAACAGTATTACCCTGTTGGCAAATATGAGGACCAATACATGAGATGGACCACACTGCGGCAAGAGAGGGGCCAAGCAGTTTCGGAGTTCACCAATACCTTCCATACCTTGCACACCAAGCTGGGTATCAAAGACTCTGAGAGACATTTGGTTCTGAAATACCGTGGGGCTCTACACAGATACATCCAAACTGAAATGGATTTTCTAGATATCTCATCACTCGGTGCTGCTTATCGATATGCTGTTAAAATTGAGCAGAAATTTAAGCACCAGAATAAATGGGAATTCGGGTCTGCAAATCCGCAACAACCAAAGTATGACAAAGACAGCCAGAACAAACAGTCTCCCGAAAACAAGTCCAAGACACAGGAAAAGAAGGGTCACGGGAAGACAAAGAAGGACACCGGAAAATGGTGCGAGTTCCACAAAATCCCTTGGCACAATACCGATGAATGTCACTCAAAACAGTCATTGGTGGCCAATATCAAAGACAAGGAGCCAAACCTTGATTCAGAATCTGATTCTGAAAATAATGGTAAAAGACAAATCATCGACATAGACCCCACTGCTATTGTCGCGACCGCAGCAATTCAAACAGAAGAACCAACAGATCCTGAAGAAGGGGAGCACCTTTTTCATTCACAGATGTGGGTGAAGGGGACCTCGCTGCATTTTATTGTTGATAGAGGAAGCCAGAAGAACCTCATCTCAGCAGAGGTCGTCAAACAGTTGGGATTGTCGACAACACCACACCCGCAGCCATACAACATTGGGTGGCTTCGCCAAGGAAGAGATCTTTGTGTCGACCAACAGTGTCGATTATCATACGGCATCCAACCCTTCAAGGATGAGGTATTATGTGATGTTTCCCCACTCGATGTCTGTGATGTGCTCTTGGGCCAACCATATATGTGGAGACGCCATGTTGTTTATGAGTCTCGACCCCATAGTGTCATTGTTACTTTTGGGGGTCATCTCTACAGAATACCAGAGGTAGTTCCGACTACTGTTCAACCTAAAAAGTGTCGCAAGGTAGTATCTCATACTGCAAAATTCAGCTGCTTCATAATCTGTTCAAAAGGAGAACAAAAGGACACTGCAACCACTACAGCCTTGCCCCAAGCACCTTCTATCCAACAAAAGCAGGTCGACAAGGTTGCAGCAAAGCACAAAGATTCCTTCTGCACACCGTCCTCTCATGTATCTCGACTTGTTGAACAACCTCAACCTCAATAGGTTCTTGATAGACTTCCACAAACTGAGCAATGTGACGTCTCCAGCAAGACAAGCAGCTCACCAAGATGCAGATTCAACAAATGCTTTTCCTTCTCCCTTGGGAACCCAATGCAATGGATACCATTTCTTCCTAAGGAAGGAGGATTTATCTAGGTGGATATTAGTGGCCACCCACCTTTTTCAACAGGCTCAAAACAACTTTCTGGAAATTTTGGCAATTTACTATTTTTAGCAGGTTTTAATTTCCGGGGCCATTTTGAGGGCCTAAATGAAGGTTTTTCGAGATCAAGGTTCTCAATGATATCTAAAGGCATGATTGATCCCCCAAAATGAATCTCCTCGATGATACCTTTCCAACGAGCTATCATACACCTAAAACAGAGATCGTATGCAAAAGTTACGGCCCCGGGAAGTTGATGTACTAACTTACCCAAACGGGGCCCACATGACTTTTGGCGCTTCATCTCCTAGGGTTAGGTTTTTGGATGTCTAGGACTTTTGGAATTCCCGTTTATTGTAAAAGGGCCTTCAGAGCCTCATTGTAATCATCTTATTGCGAATGCGAGTAGCCGTCACATCTCTTCTCAGAGATAAGTTGCCACCATTCTAGCGAGTCTTTCACTCTGTATTTTTACAGTCTCTGTAAATTTCTCTGATTAATAGAAATCGTGTATTACTGTATATTTGTGTTTATGGTTGCATCTCTGATACATTTCTGTTATATTATTGAATATCTGCAATATCTCTGTGCATTTCTTTATTATATCTCCGCTCTCATTTCGTGCCGAAAATAATCCGGATCACAAGATCATCCTAAAAAACCTTCCAATGTTTGACATTGTCAGGAATAGAGGGTCTATACTTTAATTCCACCTCATACTTGAGTTTGGGGGGGGGAAGAAACCCCGAAACTACTTGCTGAGACAACCAAGGAATCTTCCATAGTGTTCTCCTCTCTTGGAACAAATGAGATATTAAAATCCAAGGAGAAACTATCAACAACATCCTAGACTTCATTTTTGTAGATCCTCAACCTTGGGTGTTTACATTGATACATATTTTTGACTTGATGAACAATTAACTCAGCATCTCCAAACACGGCTAGCTCTTTGATATGCATGTCTTTAATATCCCTCAAACCCAAAACAAGAGCCTCATATTCTGCCATATTGTTTGTTGTTTCAAATTCCATCTTGTAAGATAGAGATATGGTCTCTTGGGTAGGGAAAATAAAAAATACCCCAGCACCAACACTCTCCCTAGAAGAGGCTCCATCAAAAAACATCTTCCAAATAGGGGTATTAGGAGGAGGATCTTCACAAGAGGTAATAGGCTGCATTCTAATTTCAATAGGTGTTTGAGGAGAATCAATGAGATGTAACAAATTGGTTCCTAAATCGGTATCAACTACAAAAATGGGGTGGTTGGTAGGATTTTCTTCATCACTGATAATGTAAGAAAGTTGTGCTTCGCTATAAAGCCTTCTATGTTCCCCCCCAAACACAAGAATGTTGGCATATGAAAGATCCATCTGCAAAGTTCCCCCTAGCATTTTGATCCAAGATCTATACAAGAGCATCCCAAACTTAGGGGGGACATTAGCCACCACAATATCCATGACCACACTTGTAACACCCCTATTTCCCCCAGCTTGTAATCAATCATAAAATAGGATTACCATGCTAAGGCATGTGGACAGTGTAAATGTATTATTGTTTGAGTTGATAATAACTGACTGTGGGAGTGAAGCCTTGAAAGTACTAGCCATGATATAACAAGAGGAAAGAATGTGAAAACTATAAGGGAGGGTCATTATATCAAATAACCCCAAATTCCCTTGATGAGGATAATAAACCTCCTTCGGATCCCAAGGAGAGAAATCAGTTAATGAATAAAGGACCAGTGGTTGAATTATCAACCACTCCAATGAATGGAAGCATGGCCAAAATTGCAGAATGTCAGCCCGAAGTACCATTGGGTATGACAGACTAAGTTGAATGAAGTTCCCTTCTGACAGAGGGAACAGGATGGGTTGGGAACCATCCTAGAAGAAAGAGATAAAAATCGATAAGGAGAAGGCGCAGAGCTCTCCAGTGGAAAAAAAAAATAGAAGGCTACGAGCTTGATGCTGAGGGAGAATTTGATAAACCTCATCGAGGCCATAACAGACAAGAAAATCTCTGAAAGTTTGTAGAGAGCAGAACTCAAGTAGAAGCTGAAACAGAGAAAGAGTCCTTGATAACTGCAAGAGTTCCCTGGTGATATCATGGCTTGGCACGGGGGTGGCCAGAGTTATTAGAATGAATGCCTCTGAGCCTATGGTCGGGTGGAAGGACGAACACCCATAGTCATTTTTAGTTGTCTACCACCTGTAATAAATAAGTAATCTCATATCTTGTGTATTTAAATGGTACTGTGAATTAAAGTTGGATATTCTATGAATGTTTCAGGGATAGATATGTTTTCTTAATGATTTATGTTGCATTCTATTTTGGTGTCTTCTTGATTGTATAATTAGGCAAGTAGGAAATTATATGGATGGGATGTGTTTTATACTCATAAATGCTTGCGTACTATGGGGGCTTAAGCTAGAGCCATGAACTGTGAGTTCGTCGACCTTGGGCATGGTTTCATGTATGCATATCGACCCTCCTAGTCATTATGAGTCCCTTGGAGGATAGAGTTTGTTAAATCTCAGGAGATATAGTGAACATATGCACAAGCTCTCTACGAGGCAAACAGAGACCGAAAACCACTTAAGTCCTAGAGTTGAGGAATGAACATAAGGGGTGCGCGAAAGGATTCTTCCAAGTGTTACATCCAAGAGAAAGATCGCAAAGATCTTAAGCCTTCCAAAGATAACAAATCTCGAGAAGAGTAGCGAGATTGAAGTATCCAAATAAGGGAAGGTCCCTTTGTTTGGAAGATGAATGGACAAAATCTGTTTGGAAAGAGCTACGGTCTAATGTGACTGTTGGATACGGGAAAGAGTGTGGGAGTTAACCCTGGAGTCATTTGGACTTTGCGATTTCGGAGAACTGAGCGAATTCGTCATGAGGGAGGTAAAATCCCTAAATTTCTGATGTCCTGAGGTTAACTCTGAACCTTAGATCTGAGGCTGCCCGGAAATCGTCCCGACTGCCAGATATGGGAGGTAGACGATAGTCAAGTTACCACAATTACCCATGAATTAAGAACCTGATAGCGGACATGTTATTTCATGGCCGCGATCAACCTACGTCATTGATCTCATCGGGAATGGAAGATCAATGACTAGTATTAGACTAGAGTCGAGCGAGCACTTCTTAGGTTGCGGAGGTGGGACCCCGCAATCACTGTGAAATGTTGATCTATAAATGGAGATCGGGGGTGGGGAATCATTGCAGAGCATGAAGGTGAAAGTAGTGGACGCACTAGTTTGTGGCCCGCAATTTATCAACGTCATTAATCTCGTAGTGCTGGAAGGTCAACGACTTCGGTTAAGACCAAGTTGAGCTGGCACTTTCCAAATTGCGAAGGTCGAACTCTTTGGTAAAGAGAACGCATGTTGGAGCCCCACAATTTTTGTGAACCGTCAATCGTCATTGACCTTCGATCTAAGTTTGATGAGATCCCTGAAATGCAAGGAATGTGTGGGAAGGAAAAATATTCAAGGGGATCAAGCTCAGAATAAATAGCACTTTCAGGCGTGCAAGATGAAGTCCAAGAGACAGACCCATAGGAGGAGCAAAGGTCGAATCCTTTGAACACTCAGAAAATATTCTAAGTCGGAAGAGATCAAGAAGCTCAGGAGGAGGAGTGACACTGGCATAAGTCTGTGGACTCCGAGTAAAGACCTGAAGTAGATCTTGTCCGTCGGTCGACAGGATATATGTGTCAATATATCGGAGTCTTCTGGGAAAAATACTTCAGAGGTTTCCAAGTGAGGAGTGTGATAAACTCCCGAAGTCTCAAAGGCCGAAGAAGATCACTGATGCAGGCACAGTGTACCTCTACCTCGACAAAGGCCTCGCCCGCTCACAGGATCGTTCTCATTCATTCATGAGCCAAATTAGCTCTTTCGATTCCTGCCAGAATCCCTGATGAAAACCCGATCCACAGGTCCTTCTCTTTTCTCTGTCACGGCCTGCACATGCCTGTGACCTTTCCCCGATTTTATTTCGGGTTTCGGGGTTTCGTGATCCTCGACGTCAAGAGTTCCTGTCCTCTTGAACTCTCGAACTTCGATTTACCGATGCGGCCCTTTTACGTGTTAGCCCTCCTGGATAGACTCCTGGCCCACATGACCATAATTCATAAGATCGTAGCCTTATCTTCTTTCAAGATTTTGGACTTCGAAATCCTGATGTGCTCCAATTCCCGTTAGCCCCTCCGAACTAGACCTTTGGTCCACGCGACCTCCCCTTATATGACCGCAGTCATACCTCCTATCGGGGTTTCAGACTTTCCAACATCGAAATACATATGTCCTCAGGATTTGCGATCCCTCGAATCTTGATTTCCCGTTATACTGATAGTTGGCCCCCATAATGGAGCTTCACACTTTATCGGGGTATCGTGTTTCACAATTCTGAAATGTCTGGACTTTTGTCCATGGGATTCCCAATCCTCCGAATCCTGATATATCAATCCTTCGATCACACTCTCAGCCTTGACCTTTCAATGGTCCTTCACCCCATCATCATTTCGGACTTCGCGATACCGAAATTCTTGAACTCTTTGATCTCAGGATCCCCGATATCCTGATTCCCGATACGTCGATAGATGACTTCTTGTCGGGACTTTCCCCGATGGCTCTGATTGATGTCGTGCATCCTCCTCCGATGGACGGTCCTGATCGCCTCTCATGATTTCGAGACTTCTGATGTCCCAACTCTTTCGACCTCGAGAACTCCGATTTCCCGAGCGTCGATATCCCGATGTCTAGTGCCCAGATCTCCGAAATGGATGATTGCGTGACATGCGTCCTCTCTCAGACGGACGGTCCAGATTCGTGTCGGGGTTTTCAGGGTGGACTTACCCGATCTCCTATCCACTAGAATGTCGATATGCTGATTCATGATGCCTCGATATCCCGATATGTGTCGCGACTTCTTCCTGGCATGAGAAGGGTTAAACCCCATGCACCTCATGTCTGATCTGACAGCTGACGGGATTTCTGAATGAGATCCAATGACTCTCAATCTCTCCCTTCTGTAGGCTTCTCCTTAGCTCCTCTTGGACGTAGAAACCAACGGTCCAGATCTTCTTCTTTAGCCGATCTGATGGCTATTGTGCTCCCTCCAGAGCTTTTCACCTTCTTCCCAACCTTGGGAGAATTCCAAGTGGTCCAAAGGCCTCGACCTTTGCCTTTCTTCTCTTCTGCGAACTCCTTTGCCTGAGTTCTCACCATGCCTTCTCCTCA
The DNA here is from genome assembly GCA_009831015.1 of Picea engelmannii. NCBI lineage: Eukaryota > Viridiplantae > Streptophyta > Pinopsida > Pinales > Pinaceae > Picea > Picea engelmannii. The sequence goes on from ML807809.1 coordinate 310,920, forward strand.
ATGGCGTTGTTCTTCCTGATCTTGTTCCTTTTGAATCCTGGCAGAGTGTCTTCTTCCATAATGTTCAGTAGTTCTGTCTCCTTCTCCCTATGCCTATGCACCTACTCAATGTCCTCCTGGCAGAGCTCTTAGAATCCTCAGTGATTCTGGTTCTTCCTTAAGAACTCATAGCAGAGTTCTTTCCTCTGTGCACTCCTTGCACCTGCTCAATGCCCCTCTGGCAGAGCTTTACAGAACTCCTCAGAGCTTCTTTCTGCAACTATGTCTCTCATACACAGCCTTTCCTCCAAGGTGTTCATAAACCTTGAGGTCTTCCCTGAGTTGTTGATTCCAGTTCTTGTGCTGCAGCACATCTTTGTCTGAACCCGCAGTATTCAGAAGTGCAACCTCTGTGCACGGCTATCAGAACTCGCAGCGTTCTGTCACACCCTCCTGGTGTGAAGCCTCAAAGACCTTCCCTTGAAATAAAAATAACCTACAAATGCATATCATACATTCACAGCATATAAAGAACACTCGCAGACATCCATTCAACACAGAATAATGCAGGAAAAACTGCTCTTTGTATTAAATATGGGAAATGCTTGTATTTACAATGTGTTCCTGAGCACGGCCTGTAACAAGGTCTCGACTCTTCTCTTCTGCTCTCTACTCGCAGATTCTATCTCTCTCTCTGCCTACCAAAATGAGATCCTCTCAATCTTTTTTACCTGAGGGGGCTCTTAGAGATCTTCCCTCCAATCTACCTACCCTATTCAATTGCATTGAATAGTTGTCTAGTCCAGAATCGGATCTAGATCTCAGCCTTACAAACATTAAAGGCCTATCTACCTAATGCCTACATAAAGGCATGGCTCCATGGCTCAACAGCCTAAGCAATTAAATTACATTCATTCAAATTTTAAATGAGGTTGCGCCTCTCTTCAACACGCGATTTGAATTCGCTAACGTGGCTGGCTGGCTGGCTGGCTGACGTGGAGAGATGCTCCTACATCATACTCCTCAGCTGCAAAATTCATGAGCTCCTGCTCATGAGCTTCCCATCTCAGCTGTTGAAATCCTCCTGGATCCCAAATCATCCTCTGGAGTTGTTCATCCACTCCATCCTGTTGTTGCTGCTTCTTCTGCACCGTTGTTGTTGTTGCTTCCTTTCTACCCAGCCTCTCCTTGTTGGCAGTGTCTGCTGATCGGATCATCATCTCCATGATCACTTCGATCACTTCGTCCAGCTGCTCCCATGGCTGGCTCTGTCTTTGCAGTCTCCTCAGCTGCAAAATTTTTTGGCACATGGGCAGATCATTGTGACCTCCCATGCCTTCTTCATCAGTCTCCAACTTTACCTGTTGGATGTACATGCTCTTCACTTTCACCCTCTCTTCCAGGGCTTCAATCTGTTGCCACAGATCAGAAAAGCATATGTTGTTTGTTTCTTGTCCTTCTTCTGCTGCAAACTCCCGTGTTGCAGTGTTTTTAGCTTCCTGGCTGAAAATATTGAGCCATTCTTCTGAATGCTCATCATCCTCTTCGGCTTCTTCTGCTTGGGAAACTTCCAAAGTCTGCTCCAATCCCTCTTCTTTCCTAACAGTCACAGCTGACTGTTCTTCTACTGTTGCTGCAGCTACAACACAGATTTCTGCCTCCTCCTAGGAAAGTGGTAGGAATACTCCAATTCCCCCAATCATCATAATATTATCCTGATCTTCCTCCTCTGTCAGCTGCACATGCTGATCCAAACTCACCTATGAGTTCATCTGCTCTGTCAGCTCTTCTGGATGATCCCAAATCATCTGCTCATCCCTGCCCACCTGGAAATATGGGATGCTTCCACTACCCTCCTGGCAGTCTTCGAGATCCCGCAGCGATCTCATTTCATTGCCCCGCTGGCAATGTGAAATTCCTTGGCTGTCCTCCTGACAGTCCATGAGATCCCGCAGCGATCTCAACTTGTTGCCCACCTGGCAATATGGAATTTCTTCTCTGCCCTCCTGGTAGTGCTTGAGATCTTCAGCCGATCCCATTTCATTATCTTCACCGAGAATGTCCCCAGTCTCTGGTTCACATATCTGAATCATTTCTTCTTCTGGTCCATTGAGGTTTTCAGCATACCTCAACCATCCTCTTATCATCCCACGTTGTCTTCTGACCATCAGCTCCTTGACTGGCCATTTCATCTTCGGCTTCTTCATGGGCCATTCATATACCCATCTCGACTTCTTATCCTTCTGCATATGCAATTCAAGCTTTTCCATGTCTGCCTTTATTTCAGCGAGATCTTTATCTATTTCTGCAAGCTCTTCTGCTTTGCTCTTCTTCCTAGCATGCCTATGGCCTTCAGTAACCATGGTGTTGTCTCTGTCTTCTTTCCTAGAAAACCTATCGCTGTCACTCTGCACTAAGAGTGTTACCAACTTCATCCTCCTACAGTCTCCCTAACTGTCTTCTTGATTGTTGCCTACCTGCAACCAATCACCACAGAGTCTCCAGCACTCTATCTTCTCCCTCTGCTTGAAATATACAAACAAAGTTCTAGCTTTGATACCACTTTATGCAGGCGCGGTGTACCTCTTCCTCGACAAAGGCCTCGCCTGCTCACTAGATCGTTCTCATTCATTCATGAGCTGAATTATCTCTTTCGATTCCCTGCTGGAATCCCTAATGAAAACCCGATCCACAGGTCCTTCTCTTTTCCCTGTCACGGCCTCTGCACATGCCTGTGACCTTTCCCCGATTTTATTTCTGGTTTCGGGGTTTCGTGATCCCCGACGTCAAGAGTTCCTTTCCTCTCGAACTCTCAAACTTTGATTTACCGATGCAGCCCTTTTACACGTTGGCCCTCCTGGCTAGACTCCTGGCCCACATGACCAGAATTCATAAGACCGCAGCCTTATCTTATTTCAGGATTTTGGACTTTGAAATCCCAATGTGCTCCAATTCCCGTTAGGCCCTCCGGACTAGACCTTTGGTCCACATGACCTCCCCTTATATGACCACAGTAATACCTCCTATCGGGGTTTCGGACTTTCCAACATTGAAATACATATGTCCTTAGGATTCGCGATCCCTCGAATATCGATTTCTCGTTATACTGACAGTTGCCCCCCACAATGGAGCTTCACACTTTATCGGGGTATCGCATTTCACGATTCTAAAATGTCTAGAATTTTTTCCACGGGATTCCCGATCCTCCGAATCCTGATATACCAATCCTCTGATCATGCTCTCAGCCTTGACCTTTCAATGGTCCTTCACCCCATCAGCATTTCGGACTTCGCGATACCGAAATGCTTGAACTCTTTGATCTCTGGATCCCCGATATCCCGATTCCCGATACGTTGATAGACGACTTCCTGTCGGGACTTTCCCCGATGGCTCCGATTGTTGCCGCACATCCTCCTCCGATGGACGGTCCTGATCGCCTCTCACGATTTCGAGACTTTTGATGTCCCGACTCTTTCGACCTCGAGAACTCCGATTTCTCAAGCGTCGATATCTCGATGTCTAGTGCCCGGATCTCTGAAATGGATGATCGCGTGACACGCGTCCTCTCTCAGACGGACGGTCCAGATTCGTGTCGAGGTTTTCAAGGTGGACTTACCTAATCTCCTATCCATGGGAATGTCGATATGCCGATTCCTGACGCCTCGATATCCCGATATGTGTCAGGACTTCTGCCTGGCGTGAGAAGTGTTAAACCCCGTGCACCTCCTATTTGATCTGACGGCTGACGGGATTTCTGAATGAGATCCAATGACTCTCGATCTCTCCCTTCTGTAGGCTTCTCCTGAGCTCCTCCTGGACGTAGAAACCAATGGTCCAGATCTTCCTCTTTAGCTGACCTGATGGCTACTGTGCTCCCTCCTGAGCTTTTCACCTTCTTCCCAACCTTGAGAGAATTCTAAGCGGTCCAAAGGCCTCGACCTTTGCCTTTCTTCTCTTCTGTGAACTCCTTTTCCTGAGTTCTCGCCGTGTGTTCTCCTCGATGGCATTGTTCCTCCTGAGCTTGTTCCTTTCGAATCCTTGAAGGATTCTTCAACTCATGCACCTCTGGAGAGTATTCTCATGCACACAAAGTGTTATCTCTCCCGAGCTTCTCAAACACTCAGTATTTTAAGGAAATAAATCCTTCTTCTTTCTCCCACAGATGGAGAATTTAGATGCCCTCCTGGCCTATCCTTCCACTCAAGCAACCCCTTGCTGAGTCTGCAGGGTGTTCAACAACCCTGTGAAGATCCCTCAGTGGATTCTTCCTTCAAAATACAGAACTCAAAAAGTTCTCTTCTCTTGTGCATGTCTACACAATATCTCAATGCCCTCCCAGCAGAGTGTCTTCTTCCAGAATGTTCAATAGTTCTATCTCCTTCTCTCTCTACCTATGCACCTGCTCAATGCCCTCCTAGCAGAGCTCTCGGAATCCTCAGTGATTTTGGTTCTTCCTTAAGAACTCACAGCAGAGTTCTTTCCTCTATGCACTCCTTACACCTGCTCAATGCCCCTCTGGAAGAGCTTTACAAAACTCCTTAGAGCTTCTATCTACAACTGTGTCTCTCATACACAGCCTTGCCTCCAAGGTGTTCAACAACCTTGAGGTCTTCCCTAAGTTGTTGATTCCATTTTTTGTGTCACAACACGTCTTTGTCTGAACCCGAAGTATTCAAAAGTGCAACCTCTGTGCACGGCTATCAGAACCCGCAGCGTTCTGTCACACCCTCCTGGTGTGAAGCCTCAAAGACCTTCCCCTAAAATCAAAACAACCTACAAATTCCTAGAATACATTCACAGCATATAAAGAACACTCACAAAGATCCATTCAACACGGAATATTGCAGGAAAAACTGCTCTTTGTATTAAATATGGAAAATGCTTGTATTTACAATGTGTTCCTGAGCATGGCCTGTAACAAGGTCTTGGCTCTTCTCTTCTGCTCTCTACTCGTAGATTCCATCTCTCTCTCTGCCTACCAAAATGAGATCCTCTCAATCTCTTTTACCTGAGGGGGCTCTTAGAGCTCTTCCCTCCAATCTACCTACCCTATTCAATTACATTGAATAGTTGTCTAGTCCAGAATCGGATCTAGATCTCAGCCTTACAAACATTAAAGGCCTATCTACCTAATGTGTGCATAAAGGCACGGCTCCATGGCTCAACAACCTAAGAAATTAAATTACATTCATTCAAATTTTAAATGAGGCTGCGCCTCTCTTCAACACGCGATTTGAATTCGCTAACGTGGTTGGCTGGCTGGCTGGCTGATGTGGAGAGATGCTCCTACATCAATCACAACCATCCTTTGTAGAGGGACATGTGGTGAAAATCCATGAAGTTCGAGTGAAATCACTCCGAGAGAAATGAGTGCATAGGAGTCTGAAACTCCCGAAGCCTGAAGAGCCGAAGAACTGAAGAGAATTTGGATCATCAAATCTAGAGGGTACATGGCGAAATATTGTGAACTCCGGGTGAAAGTACTCTGGGAGAAAAAAAAGGAGTAAAGTTGGAAATTGACGAACCCCGAATAACCGAAGTAGTTGGGAGTCGTTGATCTGCAAAAGGACACATGTCATCAGATCGTGGACTTCGGATAAAATGCTCTGAGAGAAGCAGAGCATGGAGACACTGAGATTTGAAATCGTTGAAGGCTAAATTCTGAAGCAGATGGCAGCCATTGATTTGAAAGTGGACGCGTGGCGGTAGATCTAGAACTCTGGGTACGACGCACTCCAGAGGAAATTAAAGGGGTAAAGCGTCGAAGTCCTGAAGGAGATCTCGATCGTTGATCGAGGACGAGGTCAAAGGACCATTGATATGGTCTTGGTTGAAAAGTGTCGAAGTCCCGAAGAGGACCAGGGTTGTTGATTTGGGGAGGAAAGGTGTCAGAATATCTAACACTCTGGAGGGATTCACTATGAAGATTTGTGTTTGTAGAGAGCAGATATAGACCATTGATCAGAGTAGACGTGTGGCGGCGGATCATGGACTCCGGAGAAACTTGTTCGAGAGTTTCAATTGATATTTGAGACTCTTGAAGTCTGGAGAGCTGGAGAGCCAAAGTAAATCTCAACTGTTTGATCATCCAAAGTATATCTCAGTCGTCGAATCATCCGAAGTAAATCTCAAGCTTCGGATCATCTGAGGTGAATCTGGACTGTCTGATCCAGAAGAGACGTGGTGTAGATCAGAGGATTCCGGGTAAAGTCCCAAAGTAATTCATAGCCATTAGATCAAGAGGACAGGTGGAATAAATCTATATATTTAGGGTAAATACCCGATGCAAGCCTCAACCGTCCAATTCAAGTGGACACGCGACAGGAATCTGCTTACTTCGAGGGGAAGTGAAGTTTGATATTTGATATCTGAGAAGTCTGGAGACCCGAATGAAATCTTGACCGTTGATCGAGAAGAGGGCCACAGGACCATTTCTCCAGTTGAAAGGTCAAACACCCGAAGTAAAGGTAGGGTCATTGATTAGGAGGGCAGGCATTCGTAGATCATCAACTTGGAAGATTGAAGTACGGAAGAGAGAAGGGTTTTGAGAGTTGAAACTCCTGAAACCCGAAATCACAAAGGAGATCTCGTCTGTTGATTTTTTAAGGGGTCAGATCTGATCCATAGGTATGAGAGGGACATATCTGAGCCACAAGTTTGTGAAGTACCGTCAAATATCAAAGATCGACAGTCCTGTAGCATTGCGGGGATAGGAGTTGCACGGATGTTAAAACATTGAGGGAGAGCCGCAATTCAAACCATGGATTTGAAAAGAGGACATGTGGAGGCTCGAGGAGAATTGTGGGCCAAAATGCAGTTTGATTCAAACCACCTTTTTCCGCATTCGCAATCACACAGTTCCATAATGGCATCGCACAAGGTCACATCAAGAGGGGGCTTATCCAGAAAAGGAGCCAACGGCCAGTACTCTGAGATTTCGCAGGGGAGCGAAAGGAAAGGTCACGGGTGCCATTAAACCTGCACCAAGAAGTCGAAAGGTTATTTTTTTAATTACATAATTAGACCATCAAGGTCTCAGAGAGTTGTTTGGCTCTAGGAGGTTGGACTAGTTCCTTGACTTTTCAAATTAGAAACCATGAATGGAGATTTTGTCCTTTAAGAAAAGCGAATTTGTTTTTTTCCCCATCATGGGTGTGTTACAAATTGGTATCAAAGCATGGTTACAACACTTGGCCTGCTTGGGATGATGTTTGAGTCATGTAAGGAGGTATTGTTATCTACATTCACTCCTTGAGGAGAAGGACTACATATTGAACTTGTGATTTTAGGGAATTCTTGTTGAATTTCAGCAAAAGAATTTCTTTAGCCCTTGTCAAAGTGATAACTACTCTTACTGGAGTAGGGATATGCTAATTAACAATTATAATAAGACTTAAATGTAGATATATGAAGGTGGCAGGGCTCTGTCAAGAGAAGTTGAAGCCTGAAGGACGGATGACCTAGTGTTCGTAACACTGCTTCTAAGCATGGACAGTTGGAACTCCAGGCACTAATGATGGTGGATTATATAATGGTTAATACCTTTGTGTGCTTAAAGGAATCTGATAGGATTAGGTAGGATCCTTGGCAGTTATAGTTACTGATTTATATTAAAATCGGAGTATATAACTCCTTATGACCAGAGAAAAGTGAGATGGGTAAAACCCTATGGATGTTGAGGCAAGAAGGTTCTCTTGCTATACATTGTTGCATAAAGAGGAAAGTGACCCTGGTTTGTTATTTCCTTGAGAAAAGGCAACATAAATACGAGATATGACTGTGAGATTAGTCTTGTAAGTGACTGAAATCTCAAACTAAAGGACATTAATGATGAAAGAATATAGTTATAGATACCATATGGTTTCCCTGATGAGTGAAATATAAAGCAAGAATTGCTCTTGTCTAGAATAAGTGAATCCTATGGATGCATGGCTGACTCCATTCCAAAGATTCATGAAAGTTCGGTTCCAAATAACATCTTGAGGGGGAATGAATTCCCTTTTCTCGGGAAATACTAATATAATTAGATAAAAAGGGTAAATAAGCAAAGATGCTTTGTTGTCATAATAAGAGACAAATGATTATGCCTTTGAGAATCACATGAGAAGGATTGTGAACAATCCTTAATTGACTAATCTTAAAGGTAGAGATGTAGGTGGGCTGTGAAACATACCTATGACCACTACAGGTAGGTTTAGGATTATGAATATGGTTAAGTACATCATGGGTGTAAGTTAACAAAACCAGAATATGTATAGATACATAATTTGGGTACATAACAAAGATGCATGTTTATATTCCTTATGGTATATTTGGTAAACTACTGAAGCTAACTCAAGGTTGAGGCCATGACAAATAGTGATGGATATGCAATAAGGAAGTTGCATGTTGAAGGAGTTCCCTGTGGAGGAACTGTATGAAGAATCTGTTGGGAAAACAAAGTCACAACCTTAATGACTGTTGATAATTAAGTAGTGAGCCACGAGCTTATATATATATACTAGAATCCTGGATTACATTTTGAAAAAAACATCATGTAATGAATAGAAGACTAATAAATGAGTATTGACCATTCTGATAACTGAATGGTAATGTGCAGGATGCACAGGTTCATGATCCATTATGAACAAATTGTTTTTATTAACGCATGTTGTTGTATTCCAAAAAGGTTAGGGCGAGGCCTAACCAAGGTTGCTCAAGGAAAAGAGCAGGGAGATCCCAACAGGGAGTAAATTGTAAAAGCAGAGAAAAGACAGTGAGGCCTTAGAAATAAATCAGCTGGGTTGAAAAGTCCCAGGCAATGTAGAAAGAATTTGAAGAAGGGGAGAGCCCTCAATTCTTTTCTGTTGTGTATTATGTTTTTCTCTGGGATGAGAAAGCTAGTACGCTGATGAAAGTAAATGTTTTGACACCATAGTGATGATGGTTGTATTACTGTAGAAATGATTGAGAGTTGTTTTGTTGCACTCATGAAAACATTAAGGATAATGTGATGAAGTGCATACAGATATGCTAGGACATGTCTAAAAATGTTTTATTAATTTAAATGATATGGTACTTGCATTTTTAATTTACATGACGACTAATGTGTTTATGATGTATGTCATTTGTAGAAAGAAATAAATTGGAATTGTTGAAAAAGGAAGTTGCCAATAATGAACAACCTCAATGAGAGGATAACTATTAGAAGGTTGGTGTTGAAAGATTGTTGAAGGGACTTTAAGAGTCCCCATGGAGCACTATTGATGGGATAATATCAGAGGGGGGTGCTAGCAGCCAAAACCAGTATAAAAATGTTCATGCCTATGTGGCACAAGGTATGAAGGGATTGGGTAAGAATCCCTTCTGAAATGTTTTATGGTATTAATGTTATGTATGAAACGTTGAAAGGAAGTTGTATGTCTTGGATACCCAAGTAGGGTATGATTCAGGAAGGAGAAATTGAATGATGGAGGTGTGAACTTCTGGTAGTAAGGACTGATTATAACCCTCGAAAGAATTCATGAACTGATATGTCATGAATACATGGACCAGTCAAATAACGATTGAAAAAAAAAGTTCTCATAGATAGCACGTTGCATGGAATGCATTGAGGGAACACATGTTGCATAAGATGGAAGACAATGGATTTTTCAGTAAGAAAGGAGGACCTTCCAATGTTTTTCTTACATTATGTAAGCATTGAAGGAAAACTAATCTGGGTGGCCATGAGTGTTGGCGCCCTGGTTATTAATGGAGGAAGAATTCCTAAAGGCATTCATGTGAAACTTTTGAGTTTCATGTGTACTGATTTGGGAATCGTGATCATCCTGTAGTCGGAAGCATAGTCCTGCTGCAGCAATGAATGGGAATGAATAAACCATATGGTGAAAATCTTCGCTAAGATCCAACGCACCATGACAAAGTACTTGTCTTAAAGTGTGGGAAACTTAAAATCAATGAAAATGTGCATTGGGTATGAACGTGGCCATGAATGTTGGCACATTCATTAAGGTCAATTGATAACTAAATTACATTCTAAAAAATTCGGTAGGCTGAAATGATGCATAGGTAAGGGATGATGTATCTTTTTGCTTTGTATCCTTGAATAGATGAAAATGACTTGGATTGCTAGTATGCTTGATTTTAAAAAGGTAATGTGCATGAAAACAAACAATTTGTTTGGCTGAGGAATGTTGAAATTGCAGGAGGAAATGGGTCTTGGATATGGAAGTATTGTAAGCCCATAAGGGATACCAATTGCTTATTGAGCGAAACTGCAAGGAATAGTATTTCCTTTTTTGAGAAAGTGAATTTGATTATTAGTATGCACAATTCTGAAATTGTTTGTGATGACGTTATGGAGGTGCAATAAAAATGTGTGCGCGTGGATACGAACAATTTGTTTGGCTAATTGAAGTTGAAAGTGTAGGAAGCAAAGGAGTCTTGAACATGGCAGCATTGTAAGCCATAAGGAAGACCAATTGCCTGTTGAGCCAAACCGTTGTGGGAAGGAAAGTCCCATAATTATGAATTTGTTTCCTGTGCGAAAAAAATATGGAAACAACATGTGGAATTTGGATATCTGTGGGTCACAGATTTACAAGAAAATTTTGAATTTAAAATTTATGATGATGTCTTGTGAATTTTTATATGTCTGTGATACAGGTGAGAAAGAGTATAATCCGATCGCATGAAATAAATACTGACTCTGGAGAAGGATAGTAACCTTTGTCCCTATCTATGATTGAGTTGGGAGAAGGAGAGTAACCTTCATCCCTAACTTTAGCTGAGTCGGAAGGCTGTCAAGCTGTAAAAGCATGAAAAATGGCTACTGTTGATCCATGAGAACCTCGTGGTAAGCCATGATCACCTAGAATATATTCTATGAGGTAAACCAGGCCGGAGGGACGCCTCGGCAGAGAAAGTCTGAGGTACGCCTCAACTATAAGACTCGACAGAGTCTCTGGAATTATTTTTGTGCGAGAAAACCTTGGCAAGGCAAGATGGATCACCCGAGGGACTGTATAGAAGAGAAGGGGATGTCTGAGCCTGGGCCTGGAGGGTGAGTGACCGTAAGGAAGAGGAGACCTTAATAGTTCTTGTAAACTATTGATCGGAATCATGCACACGATGGGTAGTTCTTCCTATGCGATAAAACCTTGGCAAGGAAGGATGGATCATCTGAGGGACTGTATAGCAGAGAAGGGGATGCCTGAGCCTGGGCCTTGAGGGTGAGTGACCGCAAGGGAGATGAAACATTAATAGTTCTTGTAAACTATTGATTGGGATCATGCACCCAATGGGTATGTCAAGGAAAAACAATGAGCCTGGATAACAAAACAACCATGTGGATACAAATCCACAAACTGCGCAGATAATTATTGTGCTAAGATAATGAAATTTTCCTAGAATTATTTTTTTATGAAATATTTTTGCATAAGACTATGATTAACGTGCTTGTTGTCAAAGAATTATTGAAATCAGGTGACCAATATTAAAGTTCTGAAAAGGGACCTGACCAAGGAAGAAGGATCAAGATTTTTTTGAAATAGATGAATGAGAAAGGCATGACAGGTTTTTTGAGAAAGAACACCGAGGACGGTGTTCCTTTAAGGGGGAGGGAATTGTAACACCCTTGTTTCCCCTAGCTTGTAATTAATCATAAAAAAGTATTACCATGCTAAGGCATGTGGACAGTGTAAATTTATTATTGTTTGAGTTGTCAATAACTGACTATGGGGGTGAAGCCTTGAAAGTACTAGCCATGATATCACTAGAGGAAAGAATGTGAAACATATAAGGGAGGGTCATTATATCAAATAACCCCAAATTCCCTTGATGAGGATAATAAACCTCCTTCGAATCCCAAGGAGAGAAATCAGTTAATGAAGAAAGGACCAGTGGTTGAATTATCAACCACTCCCATGAATGGAAGCATGGCCAAAACTGTAGAATGTTAGCCCGAAGTACCACTGGGTATGACAGACCAAGACGATTGGAGTTCCCTTCTGACAGAAGGAACAGGATGGTTCGAGAACCATCCTATAAAAAAGAGATAAAAATCGATAAGGAGAAGGTGCATAGCTCTCCAACATGAAAAAAAAATAGAAGGTCGCGAGCTTGATGATGAGGGAGCATCTAATAAACCTCACCGAGGCCATAATAGAGAAGAAAATCTCTGAAAGATTGCAGAGAACAGAACCCGAGCAGAAGATGAAACAGAGAAAGAGTCCTTGAGAACTGCAAGAGTTCCCTGGTGATATCATGGCTTGGCACGGGGGTGGCCAGAGTGATAAGAATGAATTCCTTTGAGCCTATGGTCGGGTGGAAGGACGAACACCCATAGTCAGTTAGTTGGCTACCACCTGTAATAGATAAGTAATCGCATATCTTGTGTATTTAAATGGTGTTGTGAATAAAGTTGGATATTCTATGAATGTTGCAGGGATAGATATGTTTGCTTAATGATTTATGTTCCATTATGTTTTGGTGTCTTCTTGATTGTATAGCTAGTCAAGTAGGAAATTATATGGATGGGATATTTTTTATACTCATAAAAGCTTGCATCCTGTGGGTGCTTAAGCTAGAGCCACGAACTGTGAGTTCATCGACCTTGGGCATAGTTTCATGTACGCATATCGACACTCCTAGTCATTCTGAGTCCTTTGGAGGATGGAGTCTGTTAAAGCTCAGGAGATATAGTGAACGTATGCACAGGCTCTCTGCGAGGTAAACAGATACTGAGAACCACTTAAGTGATATAGTTGAGGAATGAACATAAGGGGTGCACGGAAGGATTCTTCCAAGTGTTACGTCCAAGAGAAAGAGCGTAAAGCTCTTAATCCTTCCAGAGATAAAAAATCTCGGGAAGAGTAGAAAGATTGAAGTATCCAAATAAGGGAAGGTCCCTTTGTTTTGAATATGAACAAACAAAATATGTTCAGAAAGAGCTACAGTTTGATGTGATCGTTGGATATAGGAAAGAGTGTGGGAGTTAACCCTGGAGTCATTTGGACTTCGCGAGTTCGGTGAAATGATAAAATTCATCATGAGCAAGGTAAAATTCCCGAAGTTTCGAAGTCCCAAGGTTAACTCTAAACCTTATATCTCAGGTTTCCCGAGAACCGTCCCGACCGCTAGATCTTGGAGGTAGACAATAGTCAATTTACTAGAACTACCCATGACTTAAGAACCTGATAGCAGACATGTTAGTTCATGGATGGAATCAACCTACTTCATTGATCTCGTCGGGAATGGAAGATCAACAACTAGGATTAGACTAGAGTTGAGGGATCACTTCTCATATTGTGGAGGTGGAACCTCGCAATCATTGTGAATCGTCGATCTATGAATGCATATCGAGGGTGGGGAATCATTGCAGAGCGTAAAGGTGAAAGTAGCAGATGCACTAGTACGTGGCCTGTAATTTATCAACGTCATTGATCTCGTCAGGCTAGAAGATCAATGACTCTCACTAAGACCAAGTTGAGTGAGCAATTTCCAAATTACAGAGGTCGAACTTTTTGGTAAAGAGAACGCATGTTGGAGCCCCGTAATTTATGTGAACCGTCGATCGTCATTGACCTTCGATATGATTGAAAAGATCCCTGAAATGGAAGGAATGCGTGGGAAGGTGAAATATTCAAGGGGATCAAGCTCAGAAGAAATAGCACTTTCAGGTGTGCAAGACGAAGTCCAAGAGATAGACCTGTAGGAGGAGCAAAGGTCAAAGCCTTTGAACACTTAGAAAGTCTTCTAAGTCGGAAGAGATCAAGAAGCTCAGGAGGAGAAGCGAGAGTGGCGTAAGTATGTGGACTCTGGGTAAAGACCCGAAGTAGATATTGTTCGTCGGTCGATAGGAGATACATGTCGATAGATCGGAGTCTTCGAGGAAAACTACTTTGGAGGTTTCCAAGTGAGGAGTGTGACAAACTCCCGAAGTCCTGAAGGCCGAAGAATATCACAACCATCCATTACAGACGGACACGTGGCAGAAATCCATGAAGTTCGGGTGAAAGAAATCCAGGAGAAACGACTGCATAGGAGTCTGAAACTCCCAAAGCCCGAAGAGATGAAGAACCAAAGAGAATCTGGACCGTCATATCCATAGGGTACGTGGCGAAAGATCATGAACTCTGGGTGAAATTACTTCGAGAGAAAACAAAGGAGTAAAGTTGGAAATCATCGAACCCCGAATAGCTAAAGTAGCTAGGAGCCGTCGATCTATGAGAGGACACATGTCATCAGATCGCGGAATTCGGATAAAATGCTCCGGGAGAAGCAGAGTGTGGAGAAACTGATATTTGATATCGTCGAAGGCCAAAGTCCAAAGCGGACAACAGTTGTTGATTTGAAAGTGGATGCGTGGCACCAGATCTAGAACTTTGGGTACGACGCACTCCGTTGGAAAGCAGAGGGTGAAAGATATGAAGTCCATAAGGAGATCTTGATCATTGATCGAGGAGGAGGTCGAAGGACCATTGATCTGGTCTTGGCTGAAAAGTGTCGAAGTCCCGGAGAGGACCAGTGATCCGGATTGTTTTCGGCATGAAATGAGAGCAGGGATATAATAAAGAAATGCGCAGAGATATCGTGTATATCCAATAATATAACATAAATATATCAGATATGCAACCATAAACACATAGATACAGTAATACATGATTTATATCAATGAAATAAATGTACAGAGACTGTAAAAATACAGAGTGAAAGACTCGCTAGAATGGTAGCAGCTTATCTCTGAGAAGAGATGTGACGGCTACTCGCATTCACAAGAAGATGAGTACCATGAGGCTTTGAAGGCCTTTTTACAATAAACAGGAATGCCAAAAACCATAGACATCCAAAAACCTAACCCTAGGTGATGAAGCGCCAAAATTCATGTGGGCCCCGTTTGGGTAAGTTAGTACATCAACTTCCCAAGGTCGTAATGTTTGCATACGATCTCCATTTTAAGAGTATGATAGCTCATTGGAAAGGTATCGTCGAGGAGATTCAATTTGGGGCCTCAATCATGCCTTTGGCTATCATTGAGAACCTTTATCTCTAAAAAACTTCATTTAGTCCCTCAAAATGGACCTGGAAATTAAAACCTGCTAAAAATAGTAAATTGCCAAAATTGTTAGAAAACTATTTTGAGCCAGTCAGAAAAGGTGGGTGGCCACTGATATCCACCTGGATCAAACAGGGTCATTGATTTGGGGAGGAAAGGTGTCATAAGATCCGAAACTATGGAGGGATTCACTCCAGATATTTGTGTTTGTGGAGAGCAGATATAGACCGTTGATCGGAGTAGACGCATGGCGACGGATCGTGGACTCCGGAGAAATCTGTTTGAGAGTTTCAGTTGAGATTTGAGACTCTTGAAGTCCAGACATCCAGAGAGTTGAAGTAAATCTCAACCGTCCGATCATCCGAATTAGATCTCAGTCATGAGATCCTCCGAAGTAAATCTCAAGCGTCGGATCATCGGAGGTGAATCTAGACCGTCTGATCCTGAAGAGACATGGCGTAGATCGAAGGATCCCGAGTAAACTCCTGAAGTAATACATATCCATCAGATCAAGAGGGAAAGTGGCATAAATATGTATATTTTGGGTAAATACCCGAAGCAAGCCTCAACCATCCGATTCAAATGGACACGGGGCAGGAATCCGCTAACTTTGAGGGGAAGTGAAGTTTGATATTTAAGACCTCAAAAGTCTGGAGATCCGAAGTGAATCTCGACCGTTGATCGAGAAGAGGGCCATGAGACCATTGATCTAGTTGAAATTTCAAACACTCGAAGTAAAGGCAGGGTCATTGATTATGAGGACAGGCATTCACAGATCGTCAACTCAGAAGATTGAAGTACGAAAGAGAGCAGGGTTTTGAGAGTTGAAACTCCTGAAAAACTGAAATCACGAAGGAGATCTCGTCCATTGATTTTGCAAGGGGTCAGATCTGATCCATAGATATGAGAGGGGAAGATCTGAACCACCACTTTTTGAAGTACCGTCAAATATTGGAGATCGGCAGTCCCCTAGCATTGCGGGGATAGGAGTTGCATGGACGTTAAAAATTTGAGGGAGGGCCGCAATTCAAACCGTGGATTTGAAAAGAGGACATGTGGAGGCTCGAGGAGAATTGCGGGCTGAAAAGCAGTTTGATTCAAACCACCTTTGGTCGCATCTGTAATCACACAGTCCCATAAGATCATCGTACAAGGTCATATCAAGAGGGGGTTTATCCAGAAAAGGAGTTAACGCCCAGTACTCTGAGATTTCGCAGGGGAGCGAAAGGGAAGGTCGCGGGTTCCATTAAACCTGCACCAAGAAGTTGAAAGGTTCTGTGTTTAATTACAGAATGAGACCATTAAGGTCTCAGAGAGTTTTTTGTCTCCAGGAGGTCAGACTAATTCCCCGACTTTCCAAATTAGAAACCATGAATGGATATTTTGTCCTTTAAGAAAAGAGGAATTGTTTTTTGCCCCATCGTAGGTGTGTTACAACACTTTTCATTGGCAATTGGAACAATGAAACAACTAGTTCTTTGATAACCCCAAGACACTTCACCTTCCTGGAATGAAATGAGTATAGGTCATGGTAGGTTTTTTTAACCTCCAACCCAAGCTCATCCATGACAGTCTTAGGCATGAGATTATGAGATGCCCCTGAATCTATCAAACAATTTTGCAACACTTTATCACGAATGTTCAATGAGGTATAGAAAGGAGGGGAAGAGTCATCCCTATCCTGTACCAAAGGTCCTAGTATGATAGCTGGTTTTTCATCTTGTAGGTTGACTGAATCTGTGGGATAAGATGAAGGTTCAGGCTGCAGCATTTTGGAAAGGTACCTTTTGAAATCCTCATTCTTAACTAGCTCCAAAAAAGGTACACGGATTTTAATATTATGAATCTCATTCTCAAAGCTAAAAGAGGAGGGAGGCTTCAGAATCTCCTTAACTTCTGGGGTAGGTCTCTTAACCACTGCTTGGGGGTTTTGTGCCTCTTTTTCTTTGTTGATAGCTGCCACACCCTTAGAAGGATTCTTTGTTCTAGTAGGCTGATCAGAAATGGCAGGCTTCCCCTCTTTCTTCTTTGACCTTAGGTTGTATCTATTTGGATTTCAACTAGTCCTTTCCCCTTTGATCATTTCATTTAGTTGGTTATCCATGAGAGAATCTTCATATGCAGATTGGGTTAAATGAGGAGATGAAGAGGTGTCACCAAGATAATGGATTTCAGGGTCAACTTCTTCTTCCTCTCCTTCTTCCTCAGTAACCAGGTTATTTTGGAGAGGGGCTTGGATTTTTTGATCATCCCTATCTCTATTTCTTTGATCTCTTTGGATGATCTGAGGGCCATTATTGGGTCTTCTAAAATTACCCTTATTATCATCGGTTTGGGGGTTCTTATAGCTCTACTTTCCTTCAAACTTCAATTTCTCCATTTCTGCATAAAGTGATTTTACCAGTTTTGTCAATGCATCCACTTGAGGGTGGGCAGCAGAGGAATTAGAGGTTGAAGCTTCAGCCCTACCTTTTCTTCTGTCTCTATCAGATTTACTCCTAATTTTTCCAGCTGTCAATATATTAGACTCTACTTCAAGGGTTTCATCTTGCATATGAGCTAAATAGGTAGCTCTTATTTTTCTCAATAGGAGGAAAAACTCAAGGTCAAAAGAATTGGCATAAGTAATCTTGGCAAAGGTTTATGTAGGTTTTATTTCAGTGGGAATCTTATTGTACATCTTATTAAATATTTTTGAGAAGTCTAAAACAAATTCCCCCTCTTTCCTCTTAAGTGACCCAAATTATGTAATATAATAAAGAAAATCTATTTTATCCCCCCAATGCCTCAAGAATGAATCATCCAGAGCTTCAATCCTAGCAATAGATCTAGGAGTCAAACCCCTAAACCATTTCCTAGCCTCACCATCAAGTCTCTGTACAAAAACTCTCATCCACACATCTTCATTTTCAATGTTAATATTATCTGCATAACTATAAAAAGTTGAAAGGTGTTATTCTGCAGTTATGTCTTCCTCCCATGTGAACTTGGGCATGTACTTAAGGTAGTCTCCAACTAGGAGAGCATTCATAGGCTGAGGTAAAACAAGAGGTGCATATCTAGCAGCCACTATGGCATCCATCCTATTTCTAGGAAGATTAGCACCTGCCATTGGGATGTGAATTGAAGGAGAACAAGGGGCAGATGGAGTTTGGACAGGTAGGACTACAGTTGTGTTTCTAGGGGAAAGGGGAAATAGTTGAGTGTTGGAGGAGAATGGTATAGGGTTCAATGGAAAATAATTTTCCCCCTCTTTAGATACAATAACTATGATAGGAGGAGGAGTAGGAAAACCTAAAGTGGGAAAATCTTCTAAAATCATGGGTCTAAACCATTTTACAATATTAGGGGAAATAGGGGTTTCAAAATTTTCTCCTTCCAAATGAAGACTAGAAGGGGGGATTTCAACATGAAGTCTTTCAAAATCTAAACTTCTGGAAACTCCAGTAGATGGTATAAACGGAGAATTGGATACCGCTACTGGAGTTTTAAAAGAAGAATCATGTAAATTACCAGAATCACCTAGTACAGTAGCTGAAAGTCCTTCTTGAGAGGTCTTTCATTTCTTGATAATCTTCTCTGGGTCATATTCAAGTGTTGCCAGAGGTAGTTGTGGAGTATACCTCGTGTGTTTTCCTTTGGGAGCCACAACTGAAATAGTGGATTCGACAGGTGCAAGTTGCAATCTTAAAGGTACTAATTTCGGATGCACCTTCAGAATCTAAATTTCTTTGACGTTCAATCCCATGGAAATGTCTTCAATTCGTTCTTCGGAAATGATGCCATGAATGGTGAAGTGTTGAGAGTCACCCTCAGATTGCAGGAGGATAATCCCAGCACCCATCAAAATGTTTGTGGAGGTATGTTTATGAGTGGAGGTCAAATGGAAAAAGCTCAACATAAGAATGTTTTAACACAGAAAACTGGACTAGCAATACATAAAAAATGAGGTTCTCACTAACTTCAGTCAGTGGTTTAAGGTTAAAGGTGAGAATGGGGAAGACTTAGTGAGGAAAGTGGACAAGTCTGCCATGAGCATCCGGCCTTTAAGCATCTTGGTGCAGAAAAAACTCAAGGACAAGAGCACTCTTGAACTTAAGTTTAAGATATTGAAACAGATCATAGAAACATTATAATCAAACCTCCATTACAATACAACTACAACATATCATATGGATCATCCATGCATGAGTTTTTCAACACAAGAGGAAACAAGATGATGAAATAAATTGACTTCTATTAATGAGAAAGTCTCGGGTCTCATACATAACCAGAGAACAACTCTGCTATCAAACTATTACAAAATAGGGAGCTCTGCTCAACCATCGACCCTAACATATTATTCAACTGATGTATTTATACCCAAAACAGTGGACAACCACTAGGAGCGTGAATTGGCCATCACGTCCAAGGCTCTTCATATGTGCATCCTTCTGTCAAAATGTGTGTGTATCCTTTTGTTAGACGCAAGCTCAGATCAGCATAGGCCTGCAGGAAAATTCTTCCATCATGGTACCTCGGGTTGACAGTTCTATCTCCATGGCTAGACCCTCCATGATTTTCATTTATGGAGTGAGAGGAGGTTTCAACTACCAGTGCTTGTTCATTAATTGATTTGACAACTAGGGGGCGACCACATGCTGCTATTGGATTTGGCACTTGAATGAGCACGTGATTTCGGGGTCATCGAAAGCGGTTTGGAACCACACTGCTTTTGGGCCTGAAACTCACCACCTTCCACCACATAGCTCTCCCACAATACATGGGTTTAGATTTCATCCTGATCAAGGATTTTAATGCCCGAGCATGTTGCAGTGCTGAAATGAAGCATGGTCGTTGATCTGGTCGTGATTTGCGATCTGGGCGCACCTACTATTTTAGCACCCCCACTAAATTTTATCTTCCTTCCAACTATAACATCCTTCAAACCATGCTTAGAGATGGCGCTAAATCAAACTGCACATGGGATCTCTACTATTGAAAACTGCACTCGCATGTTTTCCTGTGCTCATGGCTATCACCTGCGACCCTTTAAAACTTCATGTGATAACAGGGTCATCAACCCATTCCTTGGCCTCCTCCAATATTTGGGCATCAATGGTCTGCTCTCTCTTGGACACCACCATTTCCTCCACCTCCTCAAGCACTTCCTTGGCATTGTATGAGAATTTGTCTTCAAACTGACACTCAATAAGGGTTGTGTTAGGAACCAAATATCAATATAGCATAGAAAAACCTCAGAATAAGTACTCAGTGCCTTTAAAAAGAGATAATTTCAGGTAATAAGCCTCTTCGAGGGGGAAACCTCCTTATACCCCACATAAAATGCCCAAATACAAGATGATTCCAAATGAAAATGTCTCCTTGGTATATATAGGAGACTAGGAGGTACAATTACAACTAATGGACTAAAGCTGACATAAATAAAATAACATTACTAATGTAATATGCCCCAAATAAGGGGTAATGAGACACTATTTAGGGCTTAACATGCCCCTCCTCTTGAGAAATGTGTCCTACACAACGCTTGAGTAACTTTGGATGCTTTTGTATAAAATAATCATCTTCCCAAGTGGAATCTTCAACCAGTAGTTTCCTCCATTTAACGAGATACTCTAAAATGGATATATTCCTCAACTGGCGAGTTCTTGTGTTAGTGATGGCTTCAGGCTCCAATATGATTTTTCCTTCCTTGTCAAGTTATGGAAATATAGTTTGAACTAGGATCTTGTCACCTATAACCTTCTTTAAGCATGAAACATGGAAAACTGGGTGTACTCGTGAAGATGCAAGAAACTCCAATTTGTATGCCATAGTACCAATCTTTTGCAACACCTTATAAGGGCCATAGTACTTTGGTGATAATGTATTATCCTTCTTAGATTGCTTGAGGGACATATGTTTGTATGGTTGTAGTTTTAAAAACACCCAATCCCCTACTTCAAAACTTCTTTCACTACGATGTTGATCTTCTTGTTGTTTCATGCGATTTTGTGCCATGGTCAAGTTGTCCTTTAAGATTTGGAGAACTTGTTGTTGATGCTCGATGCGATCTTCCACTGCTTGAACCTTAGATTTTTATTTTAGAGAAGAAGTGATGGAAGGAGGGTTGTATCCATAGAGTGCCATAAATGGTGTCATTTTTGTTGCGGTATGAAAGGAAGTGTTATACCACCATTCTTCCAGGGGTAACCATTTGAACCATTGTGTTTGTTTATCAGAGACAAAGCAACGAAGGTAGCCTTCTAGACATTTGTTCACTATCTCGGTTTGTCCATTAGATTGAGGATGATAAGATGAGCTATGAGCCAATTGAGTACCCAAACAAGAAAATAACTTTTTCCAAAAATGTCCAGTGAAGATGGGATCTCTGTCGCTTACAATAATATTACGGATGCCATGTAGCTTTTGAACTATCTCCATGAATGTGGTGGCAACTGTATTGGCTTTGAAGGGATGAGAGAGTGCACAAAAGTGTGTGTACTTGGTTATTCTATCAGCAATCACCATGATGACACTCTTTCCTTCATACTTTGGTAACCTTGTTATGAAATCCATGGAAACCTCCTCCCAACACTGACTTGAGATGGCTAATGGTTGTAAAAGACCTGGGGTCTTAATTGTTTCCACCTTATTTTTTTGGCAAACCAAACATTCTGCCACAAACCTTTGAACATCATTTTTAAGGCCATCCCAAAAAAAATCCTTCTTGACCCTATGGTAGGTTTTCAAAAATCCCGAGTGCCCTCCTACTGGAGAGGTGTGCA
>ML807810.1:55976-67917 GCA_009831015.1 Picea engelmannii
AAGTATGTCGAGTCAATAGCCCATCCACATTTGATGGATGTCATATTCCATTGGGCCAATGGTAACTCATTTTTAGAGGTTATCAGTAGAACATATATATTTGACATGAACTCAACCTATTTTATTAATTGCAGAGACATCATTTAATTTTATTCCTTAGAGATCCATGTTGACAAAATGGATAGGTGATAGGCCTATCATTTATAGATCATAAGGTATCAAAGCTTGTTCATTAGAGACCTTGAAGCAACTGCCATGGGCAATGCCTTGAAGAGGGAGAAGCTGGAAGAGTTTAGAGACTTCAACAAGAATATACAAGAGGAAATTTGGTATTAGAGATAGAAAGTGGATGAGTTAGAAAATCAAATTTTCAAATGCCAGAACTCCTTCACCACCATAAGGGAAGAATTATATAGGAGTAGATTGCAACTCTTGCAGTTGGAGTAGAAATTCACTCGAATGGATAATTGACAAGAGGAGAGGTTCATTGAAGTGACTTCTCAGCTATATTGAAGGCCAAGCAACCTATGCTAGAACTATTTCCAGTATTGTAGATTGATTGGACATTGGGAGGACAAATTTTGGAGGGTTCACCCAAAACTCCATCCCAAGTATAGAACAACCAAGAAGAAAAATTGGAGAGTCAAGGTCAAGGGGAAAGAGTAGTTACTGACACTTGCAGCCCAAGGATCAGTGGTTGTCCAAAAATATATTAGAATAGTGAATTTTATCTCTAGCAATGAGATGGACAATAGGATTATGCCAAAATAAACCCATATCATCTTTTATCTTTTGTCTTGTAGTAGAGGCACCTTTCTTGGATATTTATTGGAGCATGCTTAAAGGTAGAGAAGAAGAAGATTGAAGGGAGTTGAATATTTTGGGCACCAAAAGCTTGCAAATGGTGAGGTGTGATCTGAATTGGATCCTTGCCAAAAAAAATATTTTTAAACTTTGTAATAAGCATTTAATTGTTTTTGGAAAAGTTGAGAAAATGTTCAAAAATCCCTTGGAAGTTGAAATGAACCATTATGGTGGTTGGACTTCCAAGTTATCCCATTAAAAATGAAGTTTGTGATGAAGAATAATGTGGAATGGAATAGATAAAAGGAAATGAACAAGGGAAATAGCAGATATGAGAGCTCAACGAAGAAGTGTACTTGATGATCGAAGAAGAAGAATACATTGAGTTTGTCACACAATGAGTAAAGATTGTTGTTGCACCATGGCCATCTAAAAATTTCTTGCTAATGAGTAACAATAGACTAAATATGTGTATCTCTCACCATTTTTGTAATCAATCTCCTGCTTAAAAAAATCCCCAATCAATATGGTTTTCCATTTGGATTTCCAAGGTGAAAAAATATGTCTTGTGATGCAAATTCATTGTTGTGATAAAAAAAATTGTTGCTCCCTTCTGTTGGTGAATTTTTGTGTGGAATTAATTTGTAGAAATGCATTTCATGGGTTATATGTACTATTGGTTTACAAATATAGTGCTATTATCTATTACAAATTTCCCAACTAATGATTAATTGCAATTGCCATATTCCCAATCCATTTTTGGTTCACCATGGAACTAAAATTCATTTGCTATCTTCAATTAATTCTTTATTGGATTGATGCTCTTGTAAATACAATATTATTATCCATTTGATCAATGGGTTAAATCCTTTGAATAATTTTTCTGTAAACCATGTTGTAACTCCCATTTTCCAAATATCCTTTGTGTTATTTTGTAAAGGTATTTACCTTAAGTATGAAAAAAATCACTCAAGAGTACATTGTCTCTCACCTATAAAGTTAATAAAATTGCTCAAGAGTGCTTTAGCAACGTGGACACATTGATTTTGAAGGTGTGGTGAAACTGAAAGGTCGGGTTGCACATATCATTGCCATAGGAGATGAAATTCTTGTAAAAGAATTGATGTTCAATGGCACATTCAATGAACTAGATAATCGTCAAATAGTACCACTTGCAAGTAGCTTCATTCCATGTGAAAAATCATCTAAACAGGTACATTTGACTAATGAGATTGTGAAGCCATTGTATCAACTTCATAATAGTGCACCATGGATTGCACAAGTGCAACATGAGTGCAAGTTAGAAGTTGATATAGAGCAATATGTTGAGTCAACAACCCGTCCAAATATGATGGATGTCATCTACCATGGGTCCAATGGTGTGTTAGCCTATTTTTTTTAATTGCAATGACCTCATTTTAATTTTATTACACAGAGATCCATGTCAACGAAACAGACAAGCCATAGGCCTACCATTTACAAATCATAATGTATAATAGCACATTCATTAGAGACCTTGAAGCATTTTCCATGGGAAAAGCCTTGAAGAGGGGGGAGCTAGAAGAATTGAGAGACTTCAATAGGCAGATACAAAAGGAAAGTTGGTATTGGAGATAGAAAGTAGATGAGCTAGATAAATAAATTTCCAGATGCTAGGATTCCTTCACCACCATGAGGGTAGAATTAGATAGGAGTAGATTGCAACTCTTGCAATTGGAGGATAAATTCACTCAGCTATATAATTGGTAAGAGAGGTTCATCGAAGTGACTACTCAGTTGTACTAGGATTTGGAAACAAAGGGAGAGGCCTTGAAAGAGGAGCTACAAGTAGCTATCTAAGAAACCAAGCAATACCCTTTGGTAGCCACTGTGGAAGCCAACACCATGACAAAGTCAAGCATGGTAAACTCACCTTCCAAGACCCTTCCTCGAGAGATCTTCGGTGACTTTGAAAATCACAATATATTGGTTCCAAGTTCATGAGGCAAATGTGTTAGGCCAAGGGCTAGACAAGGAATTCCAAGGGATTCTAATTTCCATTATAGCTCAACAGAGTTTCAAGCATAAAGGCCTATGATTTAGTGGATAACAAGCCAACACAAGTTCAACTCAAACTACCTTCATCAAGGCAAGAGAAACCAGAAAAGAATCCATTCCCATGGAGGAAAAGGCAGCTAGAAAAGTCTCATGCAATGAGCCACTCAAATTTGCTCGTAGAGGCTTGGAAGAGGGGAGTAAAGAGATGATTATGCATCCAAATTTGCTCCAAATATTGGGGGACCAAGCAACCAAGATGGAAAGCATCATCACAAACCGAAAATGTATAGCATATTATCTTTGGTTTGTTTCTGTTGTAAGAAAATGGGTCATAAGGATAGAAATTATTGGCACTCTACAAGGCCAAGTATCTCATGTAGGAACTATTTCCAGTAATATAGATTGGGAGGCCAAATGTTGGAGGCTTCATCCATAATGCCATCCCAAGAACTGAACAAGCAAGCATAAATATTAGAGAGTCAAGGTAAAGGGAAAAGAGGATCCACCGACACTTGTAGCCCAAGGAACATCGATTGTACAATGACCTATTGTAACAAAAAATGCCATCTCTAGCCATGAGATGGACATCGGGCTTCTGACAAAGGTATCCCCTATTCAACTTTTATCTTCCATCTTGCAATGGAGGCACCCTTTCTTCGAGATTTTTCGAAGGATGCTTGAAGGAATATAAGAAGAATATTGAAGCGAGTTGAATCTTTTTGGGACCAAAATTCTACAAATGGAGAGGTGTGATCCAAATCGGATCCTTGTAAAAAAAAAACTCTTTGTAAACTTTGTAATAAACATTTAATTATTTTTAGCAAAGCTGAGAAAATGTTCAAAATTCCCATGGAAGTTGAAATGAATTGTTGTGATGGTTGGTCTTCCAAGGTAGGCCATTAAAAATGAATTTTGTGATGAATAAAATCATGGAATGGAACATGGAGGGGGGAATGAAGAAGGGTAGTAGCAAAGATGAGAGCTCAAGGAAACAACCTGTGTAATGATATTATGAGAAGAAGATGTTGAGTATGTCCCACAATGAATGAAAATTGTTGTTGAGTCATGGCCATTTTCAAATTCAATGCAAGTGAGTAGCAATACACTAAATCTATAAATCTATAAATCTATGTATAGCTCACCCTTTTGTAATCAATTTCCTGCTTAATAAAATCCCCAATCAATCTGGTTTTGAATTTGGATTTCTAGTGTGAAAATTATGTCTTATGATACAAATTCATTGTTGTGTGATCAGATTTTTTTTTGTTCCCTTTTGTTGGTGAATGTTTGTGTGGAAATAATTTGGAGAAATGCAATTCATGGTTTATATGTATTGTCAGTTTACAAATACAATGCCATTATCTATTGCAAATTTCCCAACTAATGATTAATTGCAATTTCCATATTCTCAATTCATGTTTAGTTTACCACGACACTATATTAATTGATTTTTCGGCTTCAATTAATTGTTTATTGGATTATTGATCTTGCAAATACAACATTGTTGTCCATTTGATCGATGGTTAAATCCTTTGAATAATTGTTGTGTAAACCATGCTAAAATGCCCATCTATGAGGTATCCTTTGTGCTAATTCGTAGAGGCATTTACCTACGTAATGAAAAGAAAAAAATCGCTCAAGAGTGCATTGTCTCTTACTTACATAGTTAAAAAAATCACTCAAGAGTGCTTACACAACTTGGACACATTTATTTTGATGGTGTGGTGCAACTAAAAGGCTGGGCTACATGTATTATCATTGGAGATTAACTTCTTGTAATAGAATTGGTGTGCAATGGCACATTCAATGAGTTGGATCACTGTTGAATAGTAGAACTTGCAAGGTGCTTCACTCCATGTGAAAAATCATCTTAACAAGTACATTTGAATATTGAGCTTGTGAAACCATTGTGTCAACTTTAGGATGGATTGCACAGGTGCAATGTGAGTGCAAGTAGAATTTTATATAGAGCAGTATGTTGAGCCAACAACCCGTTCACATTTGATGAGTGACATCTACCATTTATCCAATGCTACCTCATTTTTAAAGGTAATCGGTAGAATAAAAATATTTGGCATGACCTTAACCTATTTTTTTAATTACAGAGACCTCATTTAATTTTATTTCAAAGAGATCCATGTTGATGAAATGTATAGGTCATAGGCCTTCCATTTACGAATCATAAGGTATCAAAACAAATTCGTCAAAGACCTTGAAGCAGTTGTCATGGGTAAAGCCTTGAAGAGGGAGAAGCTAGAAGAGTTTATAGGATTCAACCAACATATACAAGAGGAAATTCAATATTGGCAATAGAAAATGAATGAGCTAGGAAAATAACTTGCCAAATGATAGGACTACTTCACCACCATGAGGGTATAATTAGACAAGAGCATATTGTAGCTCTTGCAATTTGAGGAAAAATTCACTCACCTAGATAATTATCAAGAGGAGAGGTTCATTAAGTGACTGCTAATCTATAATGAGATTTGGCAGTGAAGGAAGACACCTTGAAGGAGATACAAGTAGCTCTCCAAGAGACCAAGTGAGTCACTTTTATTTCCACTACAGAAGCTAATGTCGTAACAAAGTCAAGCATGGTAAACTCATCTTCCAATATCATTCTTTAAGAGACCTTCAATGACTTTGAAAAAAACACTAGAGGCATTGGTTCCAAGCCCATGAGGAAAATGGGCTATAAGGTTCAAAGGTTAGGCAAGGAATGCCAATGGATTATGATCCCCATTTTAGCTCAATAGAGGCCCAAGCATGAAGGCCTGGGATTTTGTGGACAATAAGCCATCATAAATTCAACTCAAATCACATTCATCAGGGCTAGATGAACCATAAAAGAAGTCATTCATGTGGAGAAAAAGGTAGTTGGGAAAGGAGTGTGCAATGATCCACTCAAATATTCTTGTAGAGGCTTGAAAGAGGGAAATAAAGAGATGATTCCACTATCCATATCCACTCCAACTCTTATGGGACGAAGTAAACAAGATGGTAAAAATCATCACAAATTGAAAATGTATGGCGTATTATCTTTGGTTTGTTTCTATTACAATAAAATGGGTCATAAGGTTAGCAATTTGTGGTACTCTACAAGGCCAAGCAATCCATGTAGGAACTATTTCTAGTACCATATATTGACTAGAAATTCAGATGCCAAATGTTGGAGGCTTTGCCTAGAACTCCATCCCAAGAACTGAACATCTAAGAAGAAATCTTGGAGATTCAAGGTCAAGGGGAAAGAGGAGATTCTAACACTTGCATCCCAAGGAACAATGGTTTCCCAATGACCTATTGTAGCAATGAGTTCCATCTCTAGCCATGAGATGGACATTAGGATTATGCCAAAGGTAGCCCCTATTTAACTTTTATCTTCCATCTTGCAACAAAGGCACCCTTTCTTGGAGATTTGTTGGAGGATGCTTGAAGGAAAATAAGAATAAGATTGAAGGGAGTTGAATATTTTGGGGACCAAAAGCCTAAAAATGGGGAGGTGTGAACTAAATTAGATCCTAGCAAAAAACAATCCTTGTAAACTTTGTAATAAGCATTTAATTCTTTTTGGCAAAGCTGAGAAAATGTTCAAAATTCCCCTGAAAGTTGAAACAAACCATTGTGATGGCTAGCCTTCCAAAATTTCCCATTAAAAATGAAGTTTGTGATGAAGAAGATCATGGAATGAAACATAAAGGAGCAAATGAAGAAGGGCAATAGCAGAGATGAGAGCTCAATGAAACAATCTACTTGATTATCAGAGGAGAAGAAGATATTGATTTTGTACCACTATGAGTGAATATTGTTGTTGAGTCATGGCCATATACAAATTTCATGCTAGTGAGTAAAAATACACTAAATCTATGCATAGTTAACCTTTTTGTAATCAATTTCCTACTGAATAAAATCTCCAATCAATCTAGTTTTTCATTTGGATATCTAGGGTTAAAAATGTGTGTCATATTATGCAAATTCATTGTCGTGTGAGCAAATTTTCTGTAGCTCCCTTTTGTTGGTGAATTTATGTGTGGAAATAATTTGGAGAAATGTAATTCATGGGGTGTGCGTACTGTTGGTTAACAAATACTATGTCAATGTCTATTGCAAATTTCACAGTTGATGATTAATTGCAATTTCCATATTCTTAATCCATTTTTGGTTCATCACAACACTATAATTCATTTGCTAGCTTCAATTAATTGTTTATTGGATCGTTGCTATTGCACATACAACACTATTGTCCATTTGATCGATGGGTTAAATCCTTTGAATAATTGTTGTGTAAACCACGCTACAACACCCATTTGTAATTTATCCTTTATGCTAGTTTGTAAAGGCATTTTACATATGGAATGAAAAAAATCGCTCAAGAGTGCATTGTCTCTTACCTACAGAGATAAAAAAAAATTGCTCAAGAGTGCTTAAGCAACTTGGATGCATTGATTCTGATGGTGTGGTGCATCTGAAAGGTCCGGTTGCATGTCTCATTGACATAGGAGATTAATTTCTTGTAGCAAATTTGATGTTCAATGGCACATTTAATGAGCTATATCATCATCAAATAGCAACAATTGCAAGCTACTTCATTCCAAATGAAAAATCATGTAAACAAGTGCATTTGACTAATGAGCTTATGAATCCATTGTGTCAACTTTAGGATAGTGCACCACGGATTGCATAGGTGCAACATGAGTGCAAGTTATAAGTTGATATAGAGAAAATGTTGATCCAGATTATTTTCGGCACGAAATGAGAGCGGAGATGTAATAAAGGAATGCAGAGAGATATCGCAGATATCCAATAATATAACATAAATGTATCAGAGATGCAACCATAAACACAGAGATACAGTAATACACGATTTCTATTAATGAAAGAAATGTACAAAGACTATAAAAATACAGAGTCAAAGGCTACTTGCATTCACAAGATGATGATTTTACAATGAGGCTCTAAAGGCCTTTTTTTATCATAAAGAAAATCCAAAACCCTAACCCCAGAAGATGAAAAGCCAACAGTTTTGTGGACCCCGTTTTGGGTAGTTTGGTGTATCAACTTCTCGGGGGCGTAACTTTGGCATACAATCTTCGTTTGGGGCGCACGATAGATCGTTAGAAAGATCTATCCAAGGAATACAATTGTTGGTAGAAAATTTCATGTTCATATTTTCCACCCGATAGATGCCCAAAAAACATCATTTAGGGCCTCAAAACAGCTCTGGAAGTTCAGGACCCGAAAAACTGCTAAAAATAGTAAATTACCAAAAATGCCAGAAAATAGTTTTGAGCTAGTTGGAAAAGGTGGGTGGCCACCGATATCCACCTGGATCAGATGTTGAATCAAAAACCCATCCACATTTGATGGATTTCATCTACCATTGGTCCACTGGTGCCTCATTTTTGGAGGTTATCAGTAGAACATATATATTTGGATTGGACTCAACTTATTTTTTTAATTGCAAATACCTCATTTTATTTTATTTCACAGAGAATTGTCTTGAAGAAATGGAAAATCCATAGGCCTACCATGTATGAATCATAACGTATCATAGCAGGTTTGTTAGATACCTTAAAGAAGCTACCATGGGTGAATCCTTGAAGAGGGAAAAGTTGGAAGTGTTTAGAGACTTCAACAAGGAGATATAAGAGGAAACTCGGTATTGGAGATAGAAAGTGGATGGTATAGAAAAATAACTTGCCAAACGTCAGAACTCCTTCACCGCCATGAGGGTTGAATTAGACGGGAGTGTATTGAATCTCTTGCAATTGGAGGAGAAATTGACTAAGATAGATAATTGGGAAGAGGAGAGACATCAAGAAAACCCTTTTTTTTGCCATTGCGGAATCCAACACCATGATGGATTCAAGCATGTTAAATCACCTATAAAGACCCTTCCTCAGTAGACCTTCAGTGACTCCAAAAAGTGGACTGGAGGAATCAATTCCAAGTTCATGAGGCAAATGGGTTGTAATGGCCAAGGGTTAGGCAATGAATTCCAAGGAATTATGATCCCCACTGTAGCTCAATATAGGCCCAAGCATGATGACCTAGGATTTAGAGGACAAGAAGCCGACACAAGTTCAAATTAAACCAAATTTTTCAAAGGAAGAGGAACTGGAAAAGAAGCCATTTCCATGGAGGAAAAAGAATCTGGAAAAGAAGTGTGCATCGATCCACTCAAATTTGATTGTAGAGGCTTGGAAGAGGGGAATAAAGAGATGATCAGGCCATCTAGATCCATTCCAACTCTTTGGGAACCATGCAACCAAATTGTCAAGCATCATCACAAACTAAAAATGTATGGCATAGTATCTATGTTTTGTTTATGTTGCAAGAAAAGTTGTCATAAGGATAGCAATTGTTAGCACTCTAGAAGGCCAAGCAACCCATGTAGGAACTGTTAATAGTATTTTAGATTGACATCAGGCCAAATGTTGGAGGCTTCATCGGGAACTCCAATCGAAGAACTAAATAACCAAGAAGAAATCTTGGAAAGTCAAGTTCAATATGAAAGAGGAGTTATCGACACTTGCAACCCAAGGAGCAACGGTTGTCCAACGACCTATTGCAGCAATGAATGTCATCACGGGCCATGAGATGGACAATATGATTATGCCAAAGGCAACCCATATTTAAATTGTGTCTTCCATGTTGTAGTAGAGGCACACTTTCTTAAAGACTTCATGAAGGATGTTTGAAGAAAAGGAAGAAGAATATTGAAGGGAGTTGAAGCATTTGGGGATGAAATGCCTACAAATGGGGAGGTGTAATCCAAATTTGATCCTCGCAAAAAAAAAACTCTTTGTAAAATTTGTAGTAAACATTTAACTACTTTGTGATGGTTGGCCTTCCAAGGAAGCCCATTAAAAATGAAGGCAGTGATGAAGAAGCACGTGGAACAAAACAGAGAGGAAGAAATGAAGAAGGGTAGTAGTAGATATGAGGGCTCAAGGAAGCAATATGCTTAATGAACAAAGGAGAAGAAGACATTGATTATATCCCACGATGAGTGAAGATTGTGTTGAGCCATGGTGATCTACAAATTTATTTCTAGTGAGTAACAATACACTAAATTTGTGTATAGCTTGACCTTTTGTAATTAATTTTCTACTTAATAAAATCCCCAAACAATATGGCTTTCCATTTGGATTTCTAGGGTGGAAAAAATCCATCTTATGAAGCAAATTCATTGTCATGTGATCGAGTTTTTTGTTGCTCCCTTTTATTGGTGAATTTCTAAGTGGAAATTGTTTAGAGAAATGCAATTCATGGGTTATATGTAGCATTTGTTTACAACTATAGTACCATTATGTATTGTGAATTCCCCAACTGATCATTAATTTATATTTCCATATTCGCAATCCATTTTTTATTCCTCACGACACTATAATTCATTTGTTGCCTTCAATTAATTGTTTATTGGATCACTACTCTTCAACATATAATGTTATTGTCCATTTGATCGATGGGTTAAATCCTTTGAACAACTATTGTGTAAACCATGATATTGTTAGCACATAGAATTGTAGGGGTGTCAAAAACACTTTGGTTTTGTTTTTTGGAGTCATAGGGTTTAATAGGTCTTAGGTTTTGTGTATTTTTGTTGGCATAACTCAAATTTTTTATTTGAATGAGAAAAGTTATGTTTAGCCTTGGTTTAGAGTATTTATGTCATAAGATTAGTCATCATGACAAGGTTAGATGGTCCTTATGAGTCACACTCTTGATCTTAAAATCATCACCATGACATGTCATGCCTCCAAGTTGTACACAATGTTTCCTTTGTCACCATCCAACCGTTTAGATGTCAAGTCAAAGTGAGATGTATTTGTTGCCAACTCACCAGTAGAGTTCGTAGCATACTCATGAGTACCTCAAGCATTCATTTGTCATCATTGCAGTTAAGAAATGTGTCAAAGGGGATTTCATTGTTTTCAGCACCTTCATTTAACCAACTTTTCAGGGATTATGTCACAGATCTTCTAACAATCTCCTCAAAGTGTGCAATTTGAGTTCGAATTTGGCGCTGCAAACTGATATTTATGTTGTTGAAACCCCGTTTTAGCAAAGAAAGCTTCAATTGTCTCCATTTCATTACAAATCCCAGTGGTTGTTCCATTATCCCTCGTGTTCGAATAGTGCTTTGTCCCATACCCTTGATGTGCATAAAGTGGTGTATGTAAATCTTTGACAAGGAGAGATTTAGAAAACATTATTGTCATTAAAACTCTAATTTTTTGTGTACTCTATTTTCACACACCTAGATATCATAGCAAATTGCATAAAGTATTCTTCCAGTAGTAGTTATGGATAGTCAACAACACAAGAAGAATCTCTAGAACTAAAAGATAAATACATTGATCTTTGTTGGTTACTCTGTCCTATATATTTTCTAAGTTTATTGACCCAAGGTTCATGTTTGTTCGGGTTTCCAACAAAGCCTCTAAAACTATCGGCCCTCTTGGTAAACCAGAAGGCAACATAGCGCTGCACCGTCTCACTCGAGATAGCTCTAATGGGTGGATGCAATACTCATGTGTTTACAACCTAGGATTGAGTGAGACATCCGATAATTGTGTATCGGGAGTGCTACTGTAACTTATCAACGCAGTATACCATTATCATGATTTATGCAAGAAACATAATGACTCATTCATTTAGCGCATCTATATCTACTGAGACAATAAATAACTACATGCATTCAATCACATAACACAGATGTTACCATGGTTTACCCCCCCTGGGCTACGTCCACAAAGATTTGTCTCTTGGGTCTTTTATTATCGTCGTTCTGTCATTACAGGGTCGTGCACTTTACAATTCTCCTTCTTCAAGTCAATATCTGTAATGAGGAAGACTAGATCGCACCAGGCTCCTCGGCCTGCAATCTAACCCTCAAGATCTACCCTCCTCTAGCCTCTCTAGCTCAACAGCTTACAAAAGTAGGTCATACAACAAAATATTACCTATCGACTCGTTACAACCATTCTCTATATAATAATGACTTGTTCTCCCTTCTTTGAGACCTAGGTATCTCTATTTATACATTTTTGGCTCTTCAACCATTACAATACATTACCAAAACCCTAATCCTACCGTC
>ML807810.1:81518-95753 GCA_009831015.1 Picea engelmannii
GTTGGTTAACAAATACTATGTCAATGTCTATTGCAAATTTCACAGTTGATGATTAATTGCAATTTCCATATTCTTAATCCATTTTTGGTTCATCACAACACTATAATTCATTTGCTAGCTTCAATTAATTGTTTATTGGATCGTTGCTATTGCACATACAACACTATTGTCCATTTGATCGATGGGTTAAATCCTTTGAATAATTGTTGTGTAAACCACGCTACAACACCCATTTGTAATTTATCCTTTATGCTAGTTTGTAAAGGCATTTTACATATGGAATGAAAAAAATCGCTCAAGAGTGCATTGTCTCTTACCTACAGAGATAAAAAAAAATTGCTCAAGAGTGCTTAAGCAACTTGGATGCATTGATTCTGATGGTGTGGTGCATCTGAAAGGTCCGGTTGCATGTCTCATTGACATAGGAGATTAATTTCTTGTAGCAAATTTGATGTTCAATGGCACATTTAATGAGCTATATCATCATCAAATAGCAACAATTGCAAGCTACTTCATTCCAAATGAAAAATCATGTAAACAAGTGCATTTGACTAATGAGCTTATGAATCCATTGTGTCAACTTTAGGATAGTGCACCACGGATTGCATAGGTGCAACATGAGTGCAAGTTATAAGTTGATATAGAGAAAATGTTGATCCAGATTATTTTCGGCACGAAATGAGAGCGGAGATGTAATAAAGGAATGCAGAGAGATATCGCAGATATCCAATAATATAACATAAATGTATCAGAGATGCAACCATAAACACAGAGATACAGTAATACACGATTTCTATTAATGAAAGAAATGTACAAAGACTATAAAAATACAGAGTCAAAGGCTACTTGCATTCACAAGATGATGATTTTACAATGAGGCTCTAAAGGCCTTTTTTTATCATAAAGAAAATCCAAAACCCTAACCCCAGAAGATGAAAAGCCAACAGTTTTGTGGACCCCGTTTTGGGTAGTTTGGTGTATCAACTTCTCGGGGGCGTAACTTTGGCATACAATCTTCGTTTGGGGCGCACGATAGATCGTTAGAAAGATCTATCCAAGGAATACAATTGTTGGTAGAAAATTTCATGTTCATATTTTCCACCCGATAGATGCCCAAAAAACATCATTTAGGGCCTCAAAACAGCTCTGGAAGTTCAGGACCCGAAAAACTGCTAAAAATAGTAAATTACCAAAAATGCCAGAAAATAGTTTTGAGCTAGTTGGAAAAGGTGGGTGGCCACCGATATCCACCTGGATCAGATGTTGAATCAAAAACCCATCCACATTTGATGGATTTCATCTACCATTGGTCCACTGGTGCCTCATTTTTGGAGGTTATCAGTAGAACATATATATTTGGATTGGACTCAACTTATTTTTTTAATTGCAAATACCTCATTTTATTTTATTTCACAGAGAATTGTCTTGAAGAAATGGAAAATCCATAGGCCTACCATGTATGAATCATAACGTATCATAGCAGGTTTGTTAGATACCTTAAAGAAGCTACCATGGGTGAATCCTTGAAGAGGGAAAAGTTGGAAGTGTTTAGAGACTTCAACAAGGAGATATAAGAGGAAACTCGGTATTGGAGATAGAAAGTGGATGGTATAGAAAAATAACTTGCCAAACGTCAGAACTCCTTCACCGCCATGAGGGTTGAATTAGACGGGAGTGTATTGAATCTCTTGCAATTGGAGGAGAAATTGACTAAGATAGATAATTGGGAAGAGGAGAGACATCAAGAAAACCCTTTTTTTTGCCATTGCGGAATCCAACACCATGATGGATTCAAGCATGTTAAATCACCTATAAAGACCCTTCCTCAGTAGACCTTCAGTGACTCCAAAAAGTGGACTGGAGGAATCAATTCCAAGTTCATGAGGCAAATGGGTTGTAATGGCCAAGGGTTAGGCAATGAATTCCAAGGAATTATGATCCCCACTGTAGCTCAATATAGGCCCAAGCATGATGACCTAGGATTTAGAGGACAAGAAGCCGACACAAGTTCAAATTAAACCAAATTTTTCAAAGGAAGAGGAACTGGAAAAGAAGCCATTTCCATGGAGGAAAAAGAATCTGGAAAAGAAGTGTGCATCGATCCACTCAAATTTGATTGTAGAGGCTTGGAAGAGGGGAATAAAGAGATGATCAGGCCATCTAGATCCATTCCAACTCTTTGGGAACCATGCAACCAAATTGTCAAGCATCATCACAAACTAAAAATGTATGGCATAGTATCTATGTTTTGTTTATGTTGCAAGAAAAGTTGTCATAAGGATAGCAATTGTTAGCACTCTAGAAGGCCAAGCAACCCATGTAGGAACTGTTAATAGTATTTTAGATTGACATCAGGCCAAATGTTGGAGGCTTCATCGGGAACTCCAATCGAAGAACTAAATAACCAAGAAGAAATCTTGGAAAGTCAAGTTCAATATGAAAGAGGAGTTATCGACACTTGCAACCCAAGGAGCAACGGTTGTCCAACGACCTATTGCAGCAATGAATGTCATCACGGGCCATGAGATGGACAATATGATTATGCCAAAGGCAACCCATATTTAAATTGTGTCTTCCATGTTGTAGTAGAGGCACACTTTCTTAAAGACTTCATGAAGGATGTTTGAAGAAAAGGAAGAAGAATATTGAAGGGAGTTGAAGCATTTGGGGATGAAATGCCTACAAATGGGGAGGTGTAATCCAAATTTGATCCTCGCAAAAAAAAAACTCTTTGTAAAATTTGTAGTAAACATTTAACTACTTTGTGATGGTTGGCCTTCCAAGGAAGCCCATTAAAAATGAAGGCAGTGATGAAGAAGCACGTGGAACAAAACAGAGAGGAAGAAATGAAGAAGGGTAGTAGTAGATATGAGGGCTCAAGGAAGCAATATGCTTAATGAACAAAGGAGAAGAAGACATTGATTATATCCCACGATGAGTGAAGATTGTGTTGAGCCATGGTGATCTACAAATTTATTTCTAGTGAGTAACAATACACTAAATTTGTGTATAGCTTGACCTTTTGTAATTAATTTTCTACTTAATAAAATCCCCAAACAATATGGCTTTCCATTTGGATTTCTAGGGTGGAAAAAATCCATCTTATGAAGCAAATTCATTGTCATGTGATCGAGTTTTTTGTTGCTCCCTTTTATTGGTGAATTTCTAAGTGGAAATTGTTTAGAGAAATGCAATTCATGGGTTATATGTAGCATTTGTTTACAACTATAGTACCATTATGTATTGTGAATTCCCCAACTGATCATTAATTTATATTTCCATATTCGCAATCCATTTTTTATTCCTCACGACACTATAATTCATTTGTTGCCTTCAATTAATTGTTTATTGGATCACTACTCTTCAACATATAATGTTATTGTCCATTTGATCGATGGGTTAAATCCTTTGAACAACTATTGTGTAAACCATGATATTGTTAGCACATAGAATTGTAGGGGTGTCAAAAACACTTTGGTTTTGTTTTTTGGAGTCATAGGGTTTAATAGGTCTTAGGTTTTGTGTATTTTTGTTGGCATAACTCAAATTTTTTATTTGAATGAGAAAAGTTATGTTTAGCCTTGGTTTAGAGTATTTATGTCATAAGATTAGTCATCATGACAAGGTTAGATGGTCCTTATGAGTCACACTCTTGATCTTAAAATCATCACCATGACATGTCATGCCTCCAAGTTGTACACAATGTTTCCTTTGTCACCATCCAACCGTTTAGATGTCAAGTCAAAGTGAGATGTATTTGTTGCCAACTCACCAGTAGAGTTCGTAGCATACTCATGAGTACCTCAAGCATTCATTTGTCATCATTGCAGTTAAGAAATGTGTCAAAGGGGATTTCATTGTTTTCAGCACCTTCATTTAACCAACTTTTCAGGGATTATGTCACAGATCTTCTAACAATCTCCTCAAAGTGTGCAATTTGAGTTCGAATTTGGCGCTGCAAACTGATATTTATGTTGTTGAAACCCCGTTTTAGCAAAGAAAGCTTCAATTGTCTCCATTTCATTACAAATCCCAGTGGTTGTTCCATTATCCCTCGTGTTCGAATAGTGCTTTGTCCCATACCCTTGATGTGCATAAAGTGGTGTATGTAAATCTTTGACAAGGAGAGATTTAGAAAACATTATTGTCATTAAAACTCTAATTTTTTGTGTACTCTATTTTCACACACCTAGATATCATAGCAAATTGCATAAAGTATTCTTCCAGTAGTAGTTATGGATAGTCAACAACACAAGAAGAATCTCTAGAACTAAAAGATAAATACATTGATCTTTGTTGGTTACTCTGTCCTATATATTTTCTAAGTTTATTGACCCAAGGTTCATGTTTGTTCGGGTTTCCAACAAAGCCTCTAAAACTATCGGCCCTCTTGGTAAACCAGAAGGCAACATAGCGCTGCACCGTCTCACTCGAGATAGCTCTAATGGGTGGATGCAATACTCATGTGTTTACAACCTAGGATTGAGTGAGACATCCGATAATTGTGTATCGGGAGTGCTACTGTAACTTATCAACGCAGTATACCATTATCATGATTTATGCAAGAAACATAATGACTCATTCATTTAGCGCATCTATATCTACTGAGACAATAAATAACTACATGCATTCAATCACATAACACAGATGTTACCATGGTTTACCCCCCCTGGGCTACGTCCACAAAGATTTGTCTCTTGGGTCTTTTATTATCGTCGTTCTGTCATTACAGGGTCGTGCACTTTACAATTCTCCTTCTTCAAGTCAATATCTGTAATGAGGAAGACTAGATCGCACCAGGCTCCTCGGCCTGCAATCTAACCCTCAAGATCTACCCTCCTCTAGCCTCTCTAGCTCAACAGCTTACAAAAGTAGGTCATACAACAAAATATTACCTATCGACTCGTTACAACCATTCTCTATATAATAATGACTTGTTCTCCCTTCTTTGAGACCTAGGTATCTCTATTTATACATTTTTGGCTCTTCAACCATTACAATACATTACCAAAACCCTAATCCTACCGTCATTAGGTCTTCCATGCATGCGTCCATGTTGTTCTTCCTTCCAACTGTCGCTTTCCTCATGCATGCCTTCTTTCCCAAAATCGTCTTTCTTTCTAATTTGGTATGCTTCCAACAGGCCCCCAACACTGACATGTGGCTCATCCCGAGTCACCTAGTATTTGTGCGCTTCATCAATCTCCTTGGTGATTGCCTGGAACTTTTCCTTGAGCTATGATACTTTTGTTTGTGCCTGCCCAGTCTTCTCGTTGAGTGTGTCTACTATCTAGACTACAATTTCGTCACTGATCAATTCTGTGCACTCTACATGGGTCTATGCTATATGTGTCTTGGCTTCCTCTGCCTGTGCAAGGACTTCTGCTACCTGCTCTTGAAGTGGTTCCATTTGAGCCTGACGCTCCTTTTTCAGTGTTTTCACAGTGGTGAGTTATGCCTATAGTTTCTTCATATCATGCACCCCTTTGACGTGCTCTGTGATAGGCATTGTCTTCTTCCTTTGCTTCAGGTCTTGGATAGTTGCGCTTATCCTTTATTCTTCCTTGTCCCACCTTTGGACTTGTTGATCCTCCTCTAGCTTC
Organism: Picea engelmannii; assembly: GCA_009831015.1. Taxonomy (NCBI): domain Eukaryota; kingdom Viridiplantae; phylum Streptophyta; class Pinopsida; order Pinales; family Pinaceae; genus Picea; species Picea engelmannii. Next base: position 87,122 of record ML807810.1, read on the forward strand.
GTCCAGAGCTGTGTTTCTTTATCAAACAAGTCAGTTGTTGTGCTGACCTGTTGTTCTATCTCCTACAGCTGTGTTGTTGCTTCTTGCTTCCTTCGCTCCCTTACCACTAGTGAAGTGGTGGGTGTGAGCTGCTCGTGGAGATTCTCAATCTCCTTCTAATATTGATCGATTGCCCGCTCAATCTAATCAATCTTCTCTTTTGTTGTAAGTTCATCCCTCTGCATGGTCTTTGGAATTTTCTTGTATGTTGCTGTCACTTTTCGTTCCAGTCCGTTCACACGCTCCCTCTCCTCTTGGGTCTCGAACTTAGCCTGCTCACATATTATTTCCAGCACGTCCCATTTCTCTGTTGCCTGCTGCAATTTGGCTAAGTCTGTGTGTGCACGAGACTGTACCTCTTGGGTAACACTAACCTGCAATTTGTGTAGAGCCTTGGATGGTATCCGTGGCAATACTTGTTGGATTTGGGCTAATTCCTTTAGAGGTGTATGCCCCACAATGTCGTACATGCACAACATACTGGGTGTAATGTGGAATGTTGCACTCGAATGCGATGTTGTATGGACTGTATCGTGATTTCCTTCTTCCGGTCTTTCATCTGTCTGTGATGTTGATGGCCTTTTTCCCATGCTACTACCTGTTGTTTGTGCTTCCCCAATCTGCTTGAAGAACTATAGCATGTCTGCCAACTCCTCTTGAATCCTATCCCTGTGGTACGCAACATTGTGAAAATCCTCGGATATGCAATCCTGAACCATTTGAGCTATCATCTCTACATCATCCTCCATGATCGTGTATTTTGGGGGTGTTCTTTGAGCCTTCATTTTCTTGTGCACTCCTCCTATCTGAGTGGTTGGCCTCTTATTGAGGCCTAGTTCTTGTAAGTTGGGACTTGGTGTGGTTCCCTGTGCTGCCTCAGCTTGTTTTTGCTCACTTGAGCCGACTACGTAGTATTCTTTTTCCCGTTCTAGGTCCCTGTCTTGGTTGTCCCTTCATTTGTCTGCTTTGTCTTTGTCTAGAACATCCTTCATTTCTTGGGCACTAAGGCTTCCTGAGTCTGTGTTTTTTCCTATCCTGTCTCCTCTTCTGTTGTCTTTGTAGGTATATCTTGGGTGAGGATTGGAATCTTCCACTCATCTTCCCAGTCTTTGATAACCATGCCGATGTCGCCCTCCGTGATACAGTAGTGCATTTGTAGCCACTGCTTGTTGGGGTCCTTCCGCACCTATATCCACATCACATGTCATGTGGCCTTGAATTTGGCAATGTTCTGGTACTGTGCAACAACCTCTGGTGTTGTTCTCCACATGTTGGAGATGGCCTCCTACAGGTCACGAAGGTATCCTTCAAATATAGTTGAATTTGTTTTCTTATGCTTGGAATCTGTCGTGACGCCAAGTGATAAATACCTTGCTCCACAATTCGGCTTCATTCTAGTGCCAAAAAATGTGTAACTTGGTTCCTTTCATCCCATGATGGATATCAACATGAGTAGCCATGAGAAGTGAAATTGTGTTCCTATATCCTGTGCATCCTTGAAGTCATCTAGAAACAAATTAAAGAGATAGGGTGCCCAGCTAACTATGGTGCCCTCGACGCATTGTGTTGCCACTGCAACGATCCTGGCCGAAACTTCCTCCCTATAGCATTTTCTTAGCAGCTTGCACACTAAGATTTTTGCAACCATTTGTGTCACGCCATCATTGATCCTCTTGATGATGATTCCTCGCGTCCCCCTGTCAGTGTCGTACTTCTTATTCATCTCCTCTGCAAGTGATTTATCCTTTGTCTTATCGTTGAGAAATTGTGCAATATCCATGCCCCGAGATGGAAATCCTGTAATGTGCGCAATGAGCTTTACGTCTATCGAAACGAGCTTGTCCAACCATATATCCCCGCCATGTGTGAGTGAAATCAATTGTTTAACGCAACTTTTTGTGTATTTTCCTCTGTCGAAGTGTGGTAGATCTATATGACCTAAAATCCTTGTTTTTTCCAATCTTGTTGCCCACTGAAGTGGTTGATCAATCAGTTCCCCAACCGCATTCACTCCCACATTCTGTAAGTATACTCTCTTTGTGAATTATGGGAACTTGTCTGTGTCTACTAAATCATGGTCCGAGTATTTTAGCTTCTCGACATGCCCTAGAAAGCATGATTCCACCCATATCCCATCTGGTATACGCGGTAAAATGAGAATGGCGACAAGTTTCTTACACAGTGATCTACGTACATTTTGCTTGTCTTTCTTTTGTAGTGGATGGATCGAGGTTCCAACGACTATCGTTTGTACTTCGAAATACCATTCTGGCCAGCCTGTGACATCTTCTATTGTTCCTTTCGGTGGGTGGTCTGACACGGTTGTTTGAGACTTGTTTGGCTCGACTGCTGCTTTTTGATTCATCATGATTCCATTGACTCTCAAAGCTGCTTCGGTGTTCTCTGGTAGCACCTTCTTTAGGGTTTTTGCGTCCTAGTTCTATTTCTCCTGTGTCTCTGCTGGTGTATCTACGTTCATGCCCTCTGGTGTTGGATGTTGGGTTTCTTCTACCATAGGTGTAGGGTTCACCGGTGTCGTGTCTGGCGATGGGATTTCGTCGACATTGACGATCTTCGGCGGCTGTTGTTTGCCTTCTTCCAATTTTACCCATGATCTGGTTCTAACACTATGGTTTCTGGATTGTTTTTGCTTGCTTTGGTGGTTCCATGGTGATGAGTGTCGAACGTTTGCTGGATTCAATGGTCTCTGTGAATTTTGTGGGTTGCGCACTGTGCTTCGTATGTTTTCTCTCTCTCTCTATTTTCCAGTTTTGCAATAACCCATTTTCTCCCGCATTCGTGTTTTGTATGGGCATCGCATGAAGCTTGTCGAGGATGCTACCTTAATTATGGGTTCAATGCACCTATAATTCTTTTGTACTTACCATTACTCTCCCTCACCATCTCTAGTTGGCGCAATTAATGCAGCGTCCTGTCGGTCCTTTCCGGCATTCAATTTTGCATAACTTCATCGTTTCGTAATGCTTTTATCGTCTTTCTGTTTCCCGCTTGTTTCCATTGTGACCTGGTTGTAAGTCTTGTCCTTGCCAAGTTTGTATTCCTAAGTGTGTGTGCTCCTTCTTCTTTTGGCACACTGTAGCTCTGTTAGTATTGTTTAATATATTGTTGTTTTCTTTTTATTGTGCAGTGGGTGCTCAATTTTCCTTGTACAACTTCCGTTGGCTCCCATTGATCATCCCTCTGAGTTCTGCGCCTAATAAGTCTTTCAACTATACAACTCCTCCATTTGTGACAGTTTTTACTTCGTATGGTCCTAGCCAATGCATTCTGAGATTTCTTGGGTGTTGCAACGATTTGTTGTCATACATCAATACTAGATCTCCTTCCTTGAAAGTTTTATTCTTGATGTGTCTATCATGCCAAGCTTTATTCCTTGCTTTTTGAACTTGTTGGTGGAATCCTGCTAAGATCCGATCTTCCTCCATGGTCATAAATTGGTTTAGTCTCTCATGTATTGCGCCTCATTCTGTCATGTGTGTAATTGTTGCTATGTGTAGACTGGGTACCAAAAATTCTAATGGCACTACTGCTTCTTGGCCATATACCAGTTTAAATGGCGTGTACCCTGTCAACTTCTTGCACGTAGTCCTATAGGCCCATAATATTGTTGGTACTTTGAGGTCCCAATCATCTCTGTTGACATTACAGATCTTTGTCAACGCAATCTCAAGGATTTTGTCAAATGCCTCTACTGTGCCATTTGCCTATGGGTGAGATGGTGTGCTCTTATGATGATGGACTTCAAACTCTTTGGTCATGGTGTTGATAGTGCTTTTAATGAAGTGTGTGGCTTGGTAGCTCATCAAAACTCTTAGGCATCCAAATCTAGTGATTACTTGTTCAAATAAAAAGTGTGTTGTTGTTTATGTGTTGCAATCTTTTACTGGTGTTGCTTCCGCTCATCTTGTTAAGTACTCCGTCGCAGTGATGATGTACCTTGCTCCTGTTCATTTTGTTGGTGGGTTGATTGGTCCCACAAAGTTTATTGCCCACTTATCGAATGCTTGCAATGTTACTTGTGGTTGTAATGGCATCTCATACCTTATTTTAGGTTTACCAACCCTTTGACAAACATCGCATCTCTTGTAGTACTCCTTCAAGTATTTGTGAATCGTCGACCACCATAGTCCTGCACGCAATACCTTTTGAACGGTATCTTTTCCTGCATAATGTCCTCGTGATATTCCCTCATGGGCTTCTATTGAAACTCTCGGTCTTTCATGTTCTAACATGTATCTCCACAAAATGCTATCTACGCCCATTTTGTATAAGTGTCCTGTGATCACTTGATAGTCTGTAGCCTGGACTACCGGGTTTTTCTTCTGCGCAGTGTTATATTCTTGTGGCACAGTACCTGTGCTCAAGTACTGGATGATATCTGCAAAGTATTCATCAATGATTTGAACTGAAAATAATTTTTTGTCCGAGAAGTTGTCTTCTAAATTTGTGGGTTCTTCTCCATTTGCGACCCTTGACAGGTGGTCAAGTCCTACATTCAATTTTCCTGGCTTGACTATTACTTCAAAGTCAAATTCTTGAAACAGTAGTAACCATCGACAGATTCTCCCCCCAACACTAGCTTGTTGACTAGTTATTTCAGCGTTGAGTAATCAGTGAACATCTTAAAGTGTTTTCCCAATAAGTAATGTCTGAACTTTTGTAGTGTGTAGACCATAGCTAGGCCTTCCCTTTCTGTAGTATTATAGTTTTGTTCTGATTCTGATAACTTTCTGCTTGCAAATGCTATAGGGTAATCCGGGTCTCCCGCTCCTGGATGCATCAAGATATCTCCAAGTGTTATGGTTGATGCATCTACATGTACGTGGAATGTCTTCTCCCAGTCTGGAAATACCAATATTGGCGCGGTGACCATCTTTTCCTTCAAGGTATCCAAGATGTTTTGACACTCGTCGGTCCACTGAAACTTTGTATCTTTTCTTAACAATTTTTCCATTGGCATGGTAATTTGCACGTATCATTTGATGAACTTTCTATAGTACCATGTGTGTCCCAATGTCACTCTTAGCTGACAGATTGTTTTCGGTGGTGGTAAGTTAACAATTACTGCAATCTTTGTGAGATCTACTAGTAAACCTTGTTTGCATACTATATGGCCCAATTGTATCCCGAACGGTGTTTCGAATATATATTTTTTATGTTTAGTGATATCTGGCACTGCCTACATCTTTCTAACATCATCCATAAGACTTCTACATGTTCTTTCAACAAACTATAGACTGTCCAATCATCCAAGTATACCTCTATAAAATGGTGGATGAATTCTTTAAACGCAGCGATGACTACTTTGGAAAATATTGGTGGTGCATTCTTCAATCCAAATGGCATGACTGTGTACTAGTAAGATTCCCATTTTGTAGCGAACATGGTTTTATATCTGTCTTCCTGTGCTATCTTGATCTGGTGGTATTGTGAGAATCCATTAGTGAATGAGTAAGATTTGTGTCCTCCTGAGTTCTCCAACACTTCATCCGTGAAAGGTGTAGGGAACGGGTCATGTAAGCATGCAACATTCAACTTCCTCAAGTCGACGCATATTTGTATCCCTCCTTGTTTCTTTTCCTAAACTACCATCGGGCTTGTCCATTCAGATTCTTCCACTAGTTCTATGATTCTGGCTTCAAGCATTCTGTCGATCTCAGGTTTGACTTTTTGCTTGTATATTGGGTTCAATCTATATGGTCGTTGTCTGATTGGTCTCGCTTCAGCTCTGAGTGATATTTTCATTTCTCCTAGCTCTCCTACTATACCCTTCATCTATTTAAATGTCATGGGAAATAGGTCATTGTACTCACGTAATAACTCTGTTATGCTTTCTATCGTTTGTTCATCCTAGTAATCTGCAATGTTGGCCATTTTGGGATTCTCAACTGACATAATGTTGACTTTCTTTACTTTGATCGGCACGGCAATAACTTTTGATTCTATGGATGGACCCACCACTTCTATTTCACCTTATGCTTCCTCGATCTAAATATCGCACAGATCATCTTCCTTGGGTGCATCTTCGTGCACATGGTAACATGACATCAATTCCTTGACTGTCTGTTTGTTCTGTTGTTGTTCTTCTTGTTGCGCCTCTTTCGTCACCTTAGTGAGAAAAATAGAGGTGCTTGCAAGATTAGTTGGGTTTGCTAAGCAGGACAGTTGCAAGGAAAAGGGTTAGAGAAATAAATATAAAAGAACAACTAAGAAATAAACTAAGAAATAAAACAACAATTAAATTAATGAGCATAGGGACATAAGGACAAAAGAAACAATGAGACCCATGTCACCAATGATAAGGTTGATATTAGTGAAAGAAAACACCGAGAAGAAAGAGGACTATGAGTCCCTTCTTACTCCAAGGGAGGGTTCTTGGACCCCCACAAATAAGCTCTTCTTACAACTTTGAAAATGAAAATGAAAATGGTGAAAGAATTCTTTGCTAATCCACTCAAGGGGTGAGATGGATTGCCCAATGCAATGATGCTAGTATACTCTTGATAAGGATAGAGGATTCCTCAAGAGAATAATGGCAGCATAACTTTTCTATGAATTCCTTGAAAAATGAAGTGTATCCATGGCCTTTTTATAGCATTCCTTTGAGGTATTGTCCAACTAGTTTGTAGTGTGTAAAGAGGCTAATTAGGGCATTTCTAGGTCTTTGATCAGCCACCCAGTCGAATCCATTCCAGATTTGAGTGTCAAATTAACTTGGAAGCTGAACCAGAAGTGGGTGGGAAGCCGACCACTCTCATAAATGCACCGTTTCTCAGGTGCACGATTTTTTGCGACAATAGTCACGCATCGTGCGCATGTGCGCGATTCTTGTGTTTTTGTTTTGCGCATGTGCACGCGCGCCATGTGTCTTCATAGTGCCCTTTGATTTTTGCACTAGTTGTATAGTTTTTGACCCTTTGGAAATGCTTTTGTGTTAATTTTGTTCCATGGGTGACCTCATAACTGTTTGACGATGTTGAATTCTTGTAACCATTTGCAGACGAAATTTCAGTGATAACAGATGCCCCTTGATGGATGAGGTTAGGAGCATACGTATAGCCGAAATCCATCAATGTTTCTTCTACTGAGAGTGTTGTTGGAAGAGAGAGTGATAATGGGATTGTCAAGAGTTACCCGTTGGAGGGAGAAGGGAACCTGTAGAACCCGACCTTCCATAAGGTGTGTAAAAATAAACTATGCACAAACGAGGTGGGCATGCCCCATGCTCGTGTCATGTAACTCAAAAAAAGGAATGAAGTGTTGATGTGGACAACTGCAGTGCCCTTGGGGGCGGTCGTGATAAAGGCAGAAGAGAATTATGCGGAGGAACATACTCTGAATAGTAGGCAGTGATATCTGTAAAATGTATCACGGATTTTGTAGGCATTGATAGCCCAGCCAAGTTCAGAGGTCTTCAACGAATATAAGAAATAACTGCAATAGTTGCAAAGTAAGACCCACCATAACATGAGAAAGTGTTGACGTCGAATGTTATGGGGGTCAACGACAGCAGGGAGCAATTTTGGTTCTCCCTGTGTCATCCAAGAGCTCTCATTGGTAAGGTAATGAGAGTCAAGATATTGTCTCCCTTCTGGAAAACTGTGTTGATGTCGACAAAAGGGGGACGTGACTGCCAAAAGCAAAGGGCTTCGTGAAATCTACTAAGTGAGGTTAGGAATTTGGAAGAGGTACATGGACAAAGTCAAGATGTAGGAAGACTCAAGACTGCCCATGGTTGGGGGTATATGTGAGATAAAAAGTGGCCGCAACCGTTCAACAAGGTCGATTGTCAGGGGGACAACAAGACAGGGAATAAGTTGCGCCAGAGGCAAGACAAAGTGAACAAACTCAGAGGGCATAGGTAAGTGGCATGTGGGATACTCAGAGGATATTGACGATGTCGTCAAGGGTAGATGATAAGGAGTGCCCCAACCAAGGGCGACATGGGTTGCGTTTGCCAAAAAAGGGAAGAAGTGTAAATTCTAACCTTGTACAATGTCTACTGTAAACAGATATTCAGAAAAGAATAGAAAAGATACAATGGAAAATGCAAACATTACACAGAGCTTTTTCCCCTAGAAACCCAAACCAGGAAAACCAACATATATTATATTCATACATTGTGTTACATTGTTTACAATACAATATACATATAGGAGCCAACGGCATCCAAAACCCTAACCCAATGACCTGGATTAGTCGAAAACCCTAATTCCTTAACCAGAAATAGAAAACCATCGGCAAAAAACCATGTGCCGAAAAACCACCTAAATATCATGTGGTCCCGGAAATATGTGATCCCGGTAATATGTTGTCCCGGAAATATGTCGTCCCGATGCGAAAAAAAAATTCGGGGGCGCTGCCCTCGAACCCCCGTGCAGGGGGCTCCACCCCCCTCTAACCCCCCCTGCGCACTCGAAGTAGACGCGCAGACACTACTACTCGTGCAAAGAATATAACACATACCCAACATTCTCCCACTTGTTGTTTTCTTTGCACACAGGGGGTTACAGGGTTACATAGTCAACAATCCAGGGCAGCAATGCCCATGGATCCTCTACACCAAGAGAAC
>ML807810.1:112842-135872 GCA_009831015.1 Picea engelmannii
TGACCTGGATTAGTCCAAAACCCTAATTCCTTAACCGGAAATAGAAAACCATCGGCAAAAAACCATGTGCCGAAAAACCACCTAAATATCATGTGGTCCCGGAAATATGTCGTCCCGGTAATATGTCGTCCCGGAAATATGTCGTCCCAGTGTGAAAAAAAAATTCGGGGGCGCTGCCCCCCTCTAACCCCCCCTGCGCTCCCGGCGCAAACGCTCAGACACTACTACTCGTGCAAAGAATATAACACATACCCAACAAGAAGGTCGCCAAAGGTGACGACAAAAAGGTATGGAAATGTGGGAAATAAAGGCGTTTGTACAATAAATAAAGAATAATTGGGGATGAGTGTACAAATACAGAAACGGGTGCCCCAAGGTAATATGGTTGGCTCGGGTAGGGCACAATTTGCTTGGAGAATGGGTGGAGGGTGGTTTCTTGTATGAGGTAGGTGAAATGAAGGGAAATTTGCAGAGGGGCAAACTAATTGTGGATGAAATGGGGGTTCATGATACTACGGAGGTGCAGTCAGAAATAGAGCCTTGAAGTGATAATCTGGGAGTCCGGTGGGAAAGCTAGCAAAATGAGGAGAAGGAGTATGTGGCTGATTCACGACATGATGTAAGACTATTGGGACTCCCATCCCTAAAGGGTTTTGAAAAACAACATGAGTATCAAAGGCGCAAAAGGGTGCTATGAATGGGACAACTCATGTGGGTAAGAGTGCTACCGGGTGACAGTACCGAAGATGCAAATGGAGGTGTTGGTACTGCAAAGCCGGAGATGGGGATCCTAGAGGCAAATGTCAGAGGGTTTGATTGGAGATGTAAGTGAGATTCAGAGGGAATGACTACATGCCAGTGCTGAGTATATACCTGAAGGGGTTGCGTTGATGTATGATGACCAAGTACCTACACACATGAAAACCAAATACCCGACGTGAACCATATCTGAAGAGAATTGAACATACGAGCATTTATTTGATAATTTTGAATATGAGCATGCATACTTGAGCAGGGTATGAAAAAAAAAATGGTGTCCTAAGGGCTTATATAAAAAGTGGCCCGGGGACTGCCGTGATGTAGATGCCGGGATGTTGATCCCATGGCTGAAGACGGTTCGAAGAATGGACACCCAGATCTCCCAGAATGGTGAGTGGAAGTTTGGAAAAAAGGCCTATATATAGCTATAGGGCCCACACTGCCACCTCATTTGTACTTTCTACTAGAGTGACTGGATGAGAGGTATTCAGAGGAGATTTGGAGATTCTAGGAGAACGAGGCAGCCAATTGAGGACTAGCAAGCTTCAGGTTAGTAGACTGATCATCATGCATACAATTAGGTTTTCCATTTTTGGGCAGGGCCTGTACGGAGGGCCATACAGGGGGTTTTATGGGTGTGGGCCCCCACGTGCGTGAGTGATCCAGGAGTATGCGCACACAAGTGCGCGCCTGCCAGCTGAATAGTCACGTATGGGGGCACCCGTAAGGGGGACAAAGGTGTGCATTATGTGCATGCATGTTGGCTGTGTGCGCGGATGTGTGGTGGGCAGGCGCGTTTTGATGTGTGCCTGTGTTCATGACAGGGGTGCATGGAAGCACCCATGTAGGCTGAGCAGGGGCGCACGCATATGCGCCTGTGGGATGGATAGGTGCGCTTGAGTGCACACCTGTTGAGTGAATAGGCGCACCTGAGTGTGCGCTTGTGGAGTGAACAGGCGCACATACGTGCGCGCCTGTGGGGTGAATAGGCACGCATGGGTGTGCGCCTGTGGGTTAAGCAGCCGCACCTTGGAGGCAAGGTTAACGGGTGTAAAATTTATCTTTTTAATTAATTTTTTTTATTGTCAAGGTGGCTGACCTAAGATTGTTTTATGTGGCTGCAAGCGATCATTGTGCATGATGTCAGTCGGTTGGCGAGAGTGGGATTGGTCTCAATTGAGGGATGTTGTGGCGATTGAGGATCCTGGGGTTCATGCGACTTTGGTAGCCTGTGGGCTGCTGAAGTTCTTTGAGTGCTCGTTGATACGTGTGCAGGAGTATCTCCTGCAGTTCCTTATCCAGATGTGGAGTCCGGACCTGCATTGTTTCATGGTGCGGGGAGAGCAGATTGCCTTCATTGCGGTGGAGGACATATATTTTTTGACTGGGCTCCCGTTTCGGCAAACGCCCCTACAGGTGGAGCTGGTATTACCTGGGGATGTGGTGCTAGTGACCATGGGTCGAAGGTTCTGTTCCAGGGTGAGCTTCATATCAGGCTCCATCATGAGCATCGGGGCGATAGATGTTCTAGCGCATCGTTTTATAGCAGCGATGATTGTGAGGGTGTATGGATCCCTGGTGACTCAGCGGATCAGTGGTGGTCAGCTGAGTGTGATGGAGAGGGTACTGGATGGTGAGCACTTCACCTGGGGGCTTACGCTACATGCCAGGATGGTAGGGCAACTGGACCGTTGTCGGTCCACTGATACAGGAGAGTTTTCCTTTGGGTCCATCCTAGTGGCCTGGTTTTTGGAGAGGGTGCCTATGTTGCACCCTAGGATTTTATTGGGCTCTCCTGGGGTGCGAGAGCCACGATTAAGGCGGTGGTTGACTATTTTGCTTTGCCACGGTGGTAGCGAGGGCGACCACTTCTTCACAGCTGAGGCGGTGCAGGTGTGGCGGCAGATGCCACAAGTGATATTGCAGTTCCCATATGCTGGTGTTGAATTCCGAGAGGATCCGGACATGGTGTTACCTCCAGGGGAGGTTTTTTATCATCGAGGTATGTTGATGAGTTTGATATATATTGTCTGTTTTTTAGATAGCATGACATGTGTATTTGGTATAGATGTTGATACCATTTGTTGTTTGTTTGTATGTGCAGATGTGGCACCTCGAGGGCGTCGGCTCGCCAGGAGCCGGGGAGACAGCCGCAGGGAGGGTCGCGGGTAGGAGAGAGACATCGGTGTGAGGATGCCGAGGCGAGACTAGCTGAGCCTAAGAGAGCGGCAAGGAAACACCGATTTGATGACCCAGGTGTTGGGCCATCACATGCTCCTCCGGCGGATGCTGGAGCATATTTTGAGGATATACGTCGTCGCTTGGAAGCGGTGCTATAGGGCGTGCTTAAGGGCATGTGGTCGCGTATCCAGGATGAGGGAATCCTAGAGCAATGTGTGGGAATTCTGCCACCATGGTGGGTCGTGGTACGATGAGCAGCAATAGCAGGTGCTGCTATGACCAGATGGTTACCTCCCGATCAGGAGGGACCAGTAGTGGGTGGGGGACCACCGCCTGAGGGAGGGGTAGGAGGTGGTGCTCTAGAGGCACCTTGAGTGGTGCTATATGTATTTTTGTATTTTTGTATATAGGCTGGTGAGCCCATTTTGTACCAAGGTGCTTCACTGGCTTGCGAATACTTGTATTTTTGTATGTAAACACTTGGATGGCACTGTGGACCGTCTTATATATATATATATATATGAGTATACATTTTGAGATCTATGTGATGTTTACATGTGTTTTGTTAATGTGTTGATGATGTCTAATCTATAGATGTTGTGACAGGTTGTTGATATGTTTATGTATGTGTAGAGGTATCTTGATGTGATATATGCCAGTCTAACACAATATTAGCTAAGTTATCTGTAATTTGCTTCAATTGTATTGGAATATGTGTAAATGTAATGGAATCAAAATGTCGAGATAAAAGTCTAACTTGCAGGTATTTGAAAAAGAGGCAAGGATCACATATGCGGTACACATTGTTGAGTTGAAGAACGACTAGTTGAGAGTCAAGCAAGACGCTAAGGTGACGAATACAATGATGTTGGGCATCGGCGAGGAGGCCAATGACGGTAGTGTATTCAGCTTTGTTGTTGGCAGTTGAACCCAGACATATGCCGCTCGAATGGAGCATTTCATGTGAGGGGGTATAGAGGGCCCAAGCTGCCGAAGCGAGATTTTGTGTCCAACGGTTGGCGTCGTCGGCGTAACCGATGTGGTAGGCCGGTGGAGGAAGCATCTGTCAATAGCACAAATGATAGTTTAGACATGAGGGATGGAAAAAAGAATAAAAACACTATAAAAGAAATAACCTAAAGTAGAACTGCTACGTTTAGGCATAAAATTTCTTTAAGTATAACTTGTTGACGGGTTCTCTGAGAGAGAGTCCTTTGGGAGAGGCCAGGATGTATGTGTCTTTGGTGAGACAATGTTGGATAATGTATGGGCCATGCCATAGTGACTCAAATTTTCCATGACCAAAGGTATCGTGAGCGATATCATAACCAAGGACGAGGTCGCCTTCGTGAAATGAGTGAAGGTTGACATGTCGATCAAAGGTGGCCTTTGATCAATTTTTAGCTGCCTCATTGTTTTGTAATGAAGATCGACGATCTTCATCCAGGGACTCTAAGTTCAGCAAGCGTTTCTCCATTGGAGCAGTGTCGGGTAATAGCTCAATTGCGGTGCGTAAGGTGGGAATTTCGCACTCGATGGGTAGGGTGGCCTCAACCCCATGGACTAGATGAAATGGTGTGAAACCAGTGGTTGTTTTCACAGCCGTACGGTAAGCCCATAGCGCGGAAAATAACATATGATGCCAATTGGTCTTATGTTTATTAGTTGTGCACTGTGACATGGTCTTGAGGACCTTGTTAACTGCTTCGACATGTCCGTTAGACTGAGGGTAATATGGTGAGGTGAAATCGTGGGAGAATCCTAACCGAGATGAGAGTTCGACGAAAATCTCATTCTCAAAGTGTTTCCCGTGATCGGAAATTAGTTGGAGTGGTACTCCAAAGCAGGATATGACGTGGTTAAAGAAAAAATGCATTGCGATGTCAGCGGTATTGTTGAAAGTGGGCATAGCTTCTACCCATTTGGTGTAGTAATCGACTGCGACAACAATGTAATTGTGGTCGTTGCTGGAGGGGGGATTACAAGTCATGAAGTCGATGCCCCATTTACAAAAAGGGTCGGCAGTGATGACTGCATGAAGAAGAGCAGGTGGTGCTCGGGCTTTGTTGGCGTAAAGCTGACACTTCTCGCATCGTTTCACGGCATGAATGCAATCGTGAAACAAGGTAGGACAAAAGTAACCTGCTCGGATGATCTTTTGAGTAGTGGATATTCCCAAAAGATGTCCCCACATGCGTCGCTATGGCAGTCGTTCAAGACTCTATCGGCCTTGTCAATGGCCAGGCATCGACGAAGAATGGTGTCGACCCCTCACTAGTATAAGATGTCTCCAATGAGGAGGTAGCAGTGGGCCTGATGGTGAATGCGACGATGATCATCTAGTAAAAGGTGGCTACCAAACTTTTGAGTTTGGAGGTAGACGAGGAGGTCACCGTACCAAGGATCATCTGACGTGATGTAAAAGAGGTGTTCGTCGGGAAAGTCAGTGTTGATGGGGGCACTGGTTGTGTCAGAGGGGAAGGTCGTGACAAGTTTGGCGAGGATGAGGGATTTCTTTCTCTTGGGTGTTGAGAATTCAAGATCATACTCCTGAAGGATAACGATCCATCGGGCAAATTTTCCATTAATTTTTCGACGACTAAGAAAGTATTGCATAGGGTTGGAATCTGCTATGACCTTAGTTGTGCGAAGCAGAATGTAATGACGCAGTTTCTGGACTGCGAGGATGACTGCAAGGGCTAGTTTCTCTTCATGTTTACACTTCAAGAGTGGCCCTGAGAGGTTTTTACTAACGTAATAAATGACATGCTCACGATCGTCATCACCGATTTGAACAAGAACTCCTGCTATTGAGACAGTTGAGGCTGATATGTAGAGGATATAGTCGCAATTGTAGTCGGGTGCACTAATTAAAGGGGCATTGGAGAGCGCCATTTTAAGATCTTCAAATTACTTTTGGGCATGTTCATCCCAGTAAAATGGGATGTCGTGGCGTAGTAAGCGAAGGAAACCGTGTGCGCAAGTGGCGTAGTCTGGGACAAATCGTCGTAGAAAGTTAGCCTTTCCTTGTAGGCTTTGGAGTTGACGTAAATTCTGGGGAGGTGGAATTTTGGTGATAGCTTGGAGTTTGTGGGGGTCCACGGTAATACCGTTTTGGGAAACGATGAATCCGAGGAGGCGCCCCACGGTGACGCAGAATACGCACTTGAGGGGATTCAAGCGGATGTTGTACTGACGGCACCATTGGAAGATGATCCATAAATCATCAATATGTTGGGTGTGTTTCTTGGATCGAGCTATGAGGTCATCCAAGTATGCGAGGATGATATGAGCCAGATCATGAAAAATGTATGTCATAGCCCGTTGGAAAGTTGCACCAGCATTCTCTAAGCCAAAAGGCATGACACGATATGCAAAAGTACCCCAAGGGGTAGTGAATGCGGTTTTGTACTGATCGGCTGGGTGAATTTGGATTTGATTATAACCAGAGAAACCGTCCATGAAGGATAGAGCCTCGTGGCCTGCGCAGTCATCGATAATTTGATCGATGAAAGGCGTTGGAAAGATGTCTTTGGGACATGCGTGATTGAGATCATGAAAGTCTATGCAGACGTGGATAATGCCTTGTTTTTTATTAGCGGGTACAGGGTTGGAAACCCATGAGGTATAGGCAATGGGGTAGATGAACCCAACCACACGTAATTTGTCAATCTCGGCTTTGATGGCTGCTGCTTTGGATGGGTATAGCGGTCATTGTTTTTGACGAACTGGTGTAATGCCAGGCCAGGTGTTGATGCGATGTTCGACAATAGAGGGATCAAGGCCAGGCATTTATGTGTATGACCAGGAAAAAATATCGCGATATTCCTGGAAGAGGGCTTTATAGGCGGTGATTTCTTGAGGAGTGCAAGCGGCTCCAATAGTGATTTCCTCGATGATGCGATTTTTGATGGAAATGTCGATTTTGATGGTCAGGGAAATGTTGGCCATGTTGCCTTCTTCAAAAGCATCAGGGGCAGGAATGGGGTTGTTGAATCAATCGATAAGCCCTAATGGGATAAAATCCTTGGTTTCGACCGTGTATATGGGGTGTTGGTTAGAAGGCATGGAGTCTTCCTACGGAAAGAAGAGCGCTCGGTGGTGTAGCGCGTCCCATGGGTAGTCGGGGGTGTTTAACTCTTCGAGTATTTCCTCGTCACAGTGGAATTGACGGGAATACAAGGGGTCATGAAGAGTGATATCGGTGACTGTTGTCGTGTGGCTGCCCCCTGATGATGAAGAAGTAGGGGGAACGTCGCAATGGAATTGCGATGTTCGCTCGACATGAACCAAATATCGAAATACTGAGGAGTACCCGTGGCAGTTGGATGTAAAATTTCTGTAGGGAAATGAGCGAGATAATTGGGGGGATTTGGGGGTGAATCCTCGGATAAGTCCTCCAAGAACCATAGAGGCATTGGGAGGGCCTCAGGTTCAGGAGAAATGATATGAAGAATCTCTAGTGACGAGGTAAGGTCAACCATTGATTATGTGGGTCGTTGAAGCAGGGTCAATTGGCGTTGCCTGTATTCAATGATCATAGGACACTGGTATGTAAAATGATCTAAGGATTCACATAGAGAGCAAGGGCATCTCATACGTTCATTGACTGAAGATGTGACATAATGGATGTCAGTGATTTTTGGTAGGGATGACGTAGCTAGACTGGGTTCGCTCTGGATGCTTTGGCGTACGGCGGCTAATGTCTGCCAAAAGTGTGGCAGTGTTGGGCAATGGTGTGTATAATGGCCATATTCTAAACATATAGCACAAGAAAATTTGGTTTGCAGCCCTTTACTACTTGAGTGAGGGGTGGTAATGGCAGTACTTGCTACAGTGGCGAGTGTTGATGGAGTTTGATTGAGTGGAATCAAGTTCCATAACTCCATTAGAGATGGGCATTTGTTGGTTTGGTGTCCATCTTTCTCACATAGCGCGCAAGGGGGTTGGACACGTGAGGGAAGTGGAGCTGTGGGCTCCTTCTTCTTTCTTCTACCCCCAGCTGTAGCAAGGAGAGTAGTGAGTGGGGGTGGAGAGGGTATGGTGGGAGTGAGTATGGGAATCGTCATTGGGATTCCTTCCGTTTGGGGGGGAAGGGATGGTCAAGGGACCATCTCTGGTGGATGTAAATACCAAACTATAATTGCTAACACCATATTAGGGAGGGTAAGTATTGCGGCTACTTGGAAAGATTGTACGCCGGGTGGAGGGTAAAAGAAGGGTATTTGAGTAATGGCTTGGGGAATTGTCTCCCAAACTGGGATATGGCCTTGGGGAGAGGTGAAATCTTGGACTGGTGGGATCGATGAGTTCGCAGGAGGCTCGTGAGGGGGCAGCTCTACGACTAGTGGGACGTCAAATATGATAGAATCCTCCCTAGGAGGAAGGGTATCCTCTATGTCAGTTCTGTTAGATGATACGGCGCATACTTGATTGGAAGGATGAAGGAGTGGTGGTGCTCCATGGTAAGTTCCTAACAATGATGGATCTTTGAAAATTCTGGGACCCATTTCGATGAGTGGGTATGCGCCATGACTCGTGTGGATGAGAGGGAGAATGTTATCGATGTTGGCAGACGGGTTAGGCTCGTAATGTGAGACTTGGTCAATGGTAACAATCTTCCCGTTGTGGGGGAACATCATTATTCGAAAGACGGAAGAGGCAACTGCCTTCATAGCATACATGTAGCTACAACCGAACAGGATATTATAATCGAGTGGGGCATCGATAACTTCAATGTCGATGAGAATAGTCTTGTCCCCAAGTTCTACAGGGACATTTTGGAAGAGCCCTTTAGGAGATGATGGTCATCCGTCATAAGCTCGTAAGGTAATGGCAGAGGGTATGAGTTCGAGGGAACCAAGTTTCTGCCATACAGATTTGGACATAATGCATGTAGATGCACCTTCATTGATGATACACCAATGAACTATAATGTTTTGTATTTTCAATGGGATTTGGAAAGCGATCAAAGCGGGAAGGCGAGGTTCTCCACTGTCGAGATCAAATGTAATGAGTTGAGTATCTGTGGGGTTGACTACCCCCAAGGCAGAAAGTAATGATTTTCATTGAGTGGGACAAGTCTGAAGGACTTCTAAGACTGACATGGCAGCTGGGGATTGTGCTAAGTCATCAACCAAACTGTAATTATGAGTTTCCCTAGCCTGTGGGTTGTGGACATTCCTGCGTAATGGGATGCAAGGGATGCGAAGAGGTGGTTCTGTGTTAGGGAAAGGGATCACCAACGGGGGTCCCATTGGTGTGGGAATTGTTTCTGGAGGAATGGGAGGGGACTTAGCGGGTGCATGGTACTGACGATTACATGTTTGCAGAAGGATTTCTTCCTCACTAGTGAGGAGGATCGTGCGATCTGCTAGATTGTTTGGATTGAGGTACAGTCCCACCTAAGGTGGGGTAGGTTTTGTGTCCTATTGGGTGTCTATCACACCTTGGTGTGGAATAGGATTTTGTAGCATGGTTGGGGGGGGTTGTTGCACATATTGTTGTGGGGCCTGCTGAGGGGCAGGCGGTGCTGGAGGATGTGGTAGACTACCTGAGTCTTTCAACCATTTAAAATCAGGGATTTGGGGGCAATGATGAGTATAATGACTAAACTCACCGCAAAGGGCACAAGGGAAATTGGTTTTGATAGTGTTGTTATTTCTCCCTTGACGCCTGTTGTTATTGCCCCCCTGGGGGTTTTGATTCCCTTGGTTTTGGTTGCCCCCAGCCGGTTGGTTTTGTTGGGGTTGATTCTCGCCTTGGCCTGGGTTGTTATTATTCCTGTTTCTTCCTTTCTTTTTGGCATTATTCAACAGATGGGTCAGATTTGTCGTATTCAGCTGTTCAAAGTTTTGATATTGCTGAACGGGAGAGGGTTGAACAAAATTCACCCCAGCGTGAGGGTGTGTGGGGGCCATGGGCTGTGGACGACCAGGAAAGGGAAAGTATGAATTCTATGGGGGTTGTGATCCAAAAGGTACATAGGAAGGCATGGTGATTTCGCTAGTACTCATAGTATAAGCTAAGGTAGAGGGGGTACCAGAACTTGTCTGGATAGGTGGGTGTAGTGGGGGTGTCGGCGGTGGCCCACTGATGGGCGAAGGAATAGAAACAAGGTATGGTTGTTGATAAGGGGGTGGGGGGTAATAAGGGGTTCCCCCGTATGCTGGTGGATATTAAGGGGTGCCATACATTGGTGGTGGTTGGGGTTGAGGACTGTGGTATGTGGTATTACCAATCAATACGTCTGCTGAGTGAGACATCCCGGGTTTGTCTTGACCAAATGGCACGGGTTTGGGGAGGTCAGGAAGCACTGTGTATAAGTATCTTGATTGTGAATAGATGAGGTCGTATTGTTGAGACTTACTGATGGCTTCTTCTTCAGACTGAGGGAAGGTGGAAGCTACATCCTTACCAAGGAGAGAGACAAGTGATCTGAGAAACCAGTCAAGACACTATTGTTTGGTGGTTTTAGCTTTGCATAAACTATGTCGTCTATGCCACTCGTGAATGTGATCGGCGATATGTGTGGCTGAGGTTTGTTTGAAATTAGAGAGTAGTTCAAGACCATTGTCATGGCGGATTGGTAATTGAAAGAAGGTCAAAAATGCTTTGGCCAAGGACCCGAAAGTCGCATGGGACCCTCATTTTTCATCTACATACCATTTGGCTAATGGGCCAGTGAGTGTGCATTGAAATAATCATAGTCTGATGGAATCATCCATAATGTTGTTGGAAGAGCACCATAGGTGGAAAGTCATGACATGGTTGGCAGGGTCATCTCCTGCCTTTCCTTCAAACTTAGGGATGTTTGAAGGTAGTTTGGTGGGAATTGCAGGCCATGTGGGGCCATGCAATATAGGATCATTGGTGAGTTTTCTTAGATCTGGTATGTTAAGAGAGGCCAAATATGGCATCTGCAATGGGCGGGGAGGATTAGCTCCAGCCATGGTGTAAGTGTGTTGTGAACCTGGCCCTTGAGGGGGGCTAGGTGGGTTAGTACTGCCCCCTTGAGAAGAAGTTGGTCCTCCGCTTCCGTGTAAAGGAGAGCGAGTGGACGGAGGGACTTGGGAAGTGGACCCAAGTAATGTGGAACCAAGCAAAGTTGATCCTAAGACAGTATCACTCACAGGGGTGTGTGAAGGTGGTGCCAATGAGGTGGCAAGACTAGGAACTCCCCCTAAAATAGGAGGGAGATTTAGTAAGCGTCTGGAACGACGGGGGTTTTGTGGGTCCCCTATGATGTCCGACTAGCTGAGTGGATGTGTGTGAAATGTGATGAGAGAAAGTAAACAAGAACCTTTGTTGGAAATTTTTAACTTTACACAATATATATTTCCAAATCAAAATGTAATAAGAAGTGCATCATACATAAAGTGGTTTGAAAAAGAAGCATATATGTGGATAAGTGGGTTTTTTCTGCGTGGGGAATCAAAGAAAACAAATGCTCGTGTCATAAAATATGTAACGTCCTTCCTCTTAAATAGCACTGGACCTTCCAATAGTACTCAACAGTGGGGTCTGAAGTCACCAAAAGAGAAACTAGTGAAGGATGAAATAATCAGTTATAATGAGGGGTAAAGGGGGCATATCCCGAAAGAGCTGGTAATATTTCCCAATAGCCACACAAAATCCGATCAAGGTGCAATTGCAGCCCACAATTGCCACCTGGGTAGATGTCCTAAAATTTGGTCACTAGGTACCTCGGTCAAAGTGCAGCATTTAGATTTTCGGCCTAAGAAATGGGTCACAGGCTGGATCCTGTCCAAGAGGTGGGTGCCTCAAGGGGGGATGCACAGAACAATCAGACCTCGGCCTTCAACCCCTCACAGGCATCTCCCTGCCTTATGGTGTTAGGAACACTTGACTTGGAGGATTTTTAGTTCCCTATTTGACAACTTCTATGGTTTTGACAATGTGAGAACCAGATAACAGGGAGTTATTTGGATACCTATCCCCGAAATCCTACCTAAACTAAAAAAATTCTTTTGGCACCTCCTGTGGAGGAAAACTTAGTGAGTTTTTAGAAAAAGTTTAGATGTAGTTGTTTGAGAGATTGGGGGTGTGAACCAACCTCGTTGAAATTAAATGGGAGTGGATAGTTTCGTCAAGAAAAGGGTGGGGTGTTTCAGAATCCCTTTGGAGGAAACTTACTTTGACCTCCACGTTTCAAGAAGAAACTATGTGAGTGATAAGTGACTTTTGTGTGTGAATGAGTGAAAGTGTGTCAATGTTTTAATGAATTAGGTGTCACCTTCCTACATGTGGACTTCGCTTGGTCCTTTACAAGTGTTGATTACCTAATTAACTAAGTGTCTTTGGTACAACCTTGTGTAATTCAAAAGTCCCTAGGAAGCTAGCATGTGGACATGTGGGTCCGTTACTATTCCTTTAACTCCCTATTGTGATTTAATCTAAGAAAAGTTTTGAAACTATCCTAGATTGTGATCATGTGGGCATGTATGGACCCGTTACAAAACCTTTAAACTTCCCTAGTGATTTGATCTAAGAAAGTAAATTTCAACACTATCCTATCTTTGTATCATGTGGGTATGTATGGGCCCATTACAATCTTAAGATGTGTTTGAAAAAATAAACTAAGAGGAGTCCCAAGAAGGCTTGTTGTCCTCTCCTAAAGGTTTTAATCTTCTTAAGGAAGATGAAATCGTTCCACAATCTTTTTTTGATTCTCAAGGTCGCTTGGAGGTGCGAGAGAAGAGCATATTAAGTGATTGTTATCCAACTTCTAGTCCCAATGCAAGTTAAATGTGATTACAAATGATTTCCAACTTATATTTTTAGTCAAAAACAAGCCATCCATGTGGCGAAAATGAGAGCAAAAGAGAAAATAATGATTTTAACCCCCTAAGTGCCTATGTGTTTTGACTAATCCCTTTATATGAAGAGGGGATTAAGTGTGGTGCAGCTTACAACATGCATGAAATCATTTTTAAGAAGGCTAAGGGCCTTCCCCAAATCTCAAAAACCCTTACAATGTGAATTTTTTGCACAGGTGCGTGGGTCTCAGTGGAGACAGAGGTGCACTGAGTGCATGTGCGCAGACCAAAAAGAGCTAATGAGCGCAGGTGTGCAGAACATACCTTTGACTTAAGCGCATGTGCGCACGATGTGCATCTGTGGGCCGAAAAACCCGCGCACAGGTGACACACGGCCATGAATGAAAATTCTGGATGGAATTCTCTCAATTCAACTTGGAATTGGATGATTAGCAGGTCGGCGTAGACCGGTTAATGCACCTGCAAGTTAAACAAACCAAAAGAAGAGCTAGAAAAACCCAAATGGGGTAGGAAATTGATACCTTTCCCCAGTGGAGTCGCCAATCTGTTGCACCTCTTTCATCACCTTAGTGAGCAAAATAGACGTGATTGCAAGCTTAGTTGGGTTTGCTAAGCAGGACAGCTGCAACGAAAAGGGTTAGAGAAAGAAATATAAAAGAACAACTAAGAATTAAACTAAGAAATAAAACAACAACTAAATTAATGAGCATAGGGACATAAGGACAAAAGAAACAATGAGACCCATGTCACCAATGATAAGGATGATATTAGTGAAAGAAAACACCAAGAAGAAAGAGGACTATGAGTCCCTTCATCCTCCAAGGGAGGGCTCTTGGACCCCCACAAATAAGCTCTTCTTACAACTTTGAAAATGAAAATGAAAATGGTGAAAGAATTCTTTGCTAATCCACTCAAGGGGTGAGATGGATTGCCCAATGCAATGATGCTAGTATACTCTTGATAAGGATAGAGGATTCCTCAAGAGAATAATGGCAGCATAACTTTGCTATGAATTCCATGAAAAATGAAGTGTATCCATGGCCTTTTTATAGCATTCCTTTGAGGTATTGTCCAACCAGTTTGTATTGTGTAAAGAGGCTAATTAGGGCATTTCTAGGTCTTTGACCAGCCACCCAGTCGAATCCAGTCCAGATTTGAGTGTCAAATCAACTTGGAAGCTGAACCAAAAGTGGGTGGGAGGCCGGCCACTCTCATAAATGCATTGTTTCTCAGGTGCGCGGATTTTTGCGACAACATTCGTGCATCGTGCGCATGTGCACAATTCTTGCATTTCTGTTTTGCGCGTGTGCGCGCGCGCCCTGTGTCTTCATAGCACCCTTTGATTTTTGCACTAGATGTATAGTTTTTGACCCTTTGGAAATGCTTTTGTGTTAATTCTGGTCCATGGGTGACCTCATAACTATTTGACGATGTTGAATTCTTGTAACCATTTACGGACGAAATTTCAGTGATAACACTTCTGTTATGAATTCGACTTCTGGTATCTTGATGAATATCATCCCTCTTATCTGTTTAAGAGTTGCATCTATGTTGGGGTTTTCATGTTCGAATGAAAAAGTGACTGTAAAATTTTGTTGTAGTACCGTCTAGGTCTTAGTCCTCTGCGCAGTTCCTAGTTTGTATACCAGTTTTTTGGTATGCCCTCTAGAGTGTGGATAAAATGGTGAGGCCATTCCTCTGGGGGTGTCAATTTCCACAACGTTTTTCACTTCTCCAAGTGTTCTATTGCTTCCCCCTATCCATCATACCTCTGTTGTTTCTTGTTGTCTTTATGTTCTGCGTCGAACCTTATGCGCAGTAACCGCCTACATTGGTACCACTCTGTGATTGTCTCTTTGTGTGTGCCCCACCATATTACAGGTGTGGCCTTGAGTGATATATCAAGTGATAACAGTCTCTGATTCTCTAAAACTTCATCTTCGTACTGTGCCAAGAATGTTTCCAAGTCATTTATTCCGTGGAAACTGGGTTTTTCCCTTATCTATGTGCCTACCCATCTTATTGCGCGGTCTATTCGTGAACATCTTCTCGTGGAAAGTTTGTGTAGCCTTTGTTTCCAATTCTCTAAACCGGTATTTGATTATGCCGCACATGAAGTAATGCTCCACCAACTGAGTATTCCATCTACAGTTGGGTTTACGTAATCCTCGTCGCACACATTTGTTCTGTACAATTGGCTGATTTCCTCTAAGTCTAAGAAAGTAGGTTCTACAAACCTTTCTCCTTCTGATGGTTCTAATGGAGTGATGACTATGTATTCTCCTGTCTCAAATGTCATTTTCCTTGTCTTCAGATTAATTATGGCCTGGTTATCAAACACCCAATCCAAACCAAGCAATGTTGGATATGGTGTTGTGTCGTCCACTATTTCAATGACTTCAAAATATGCATTGGTGCGCACTCTATCCAAGTCTATTGTCACTCCTTTCAGTCTACCAATTGGTATGACTCTATGTTGGTTTGCTAGTTTCAGTTGAACAGGTGAATATCCTAATGTGGGCTCTCTCATGCATTGCCATATCTTTTTTGGTAATACATTAACTTCAGATCCTAGATCCAGTATGATGTCTCCCATGTTGAAATCTCCAATGTTGGCATTCAGTCTGAACTCCCTACTGGTTCTTCTCCTTATATGTAGGTGATTGACGGTTTTTTGTTCTAGCTTTACTTCCATCTCTATACTACATCATTCCAATATGTTTTGCAATATTTTCACAGATGATGGATCATTTAATACTTTTATACATGATTGCAAAAATCCTTTTATTGTACTTACTTGTCCCATGGATTGCATCTCATTGGTATGATCCAATAATGGAGGCATCTCAGACTTTGGTGCTTCCTTGCTTTGTTGTGTAGTTGAAGTCGTCACAATGTCCTCCTTCTGAAATTCTTGACGGCATCTCATTCTGCACGTCAAACTGCCTCCTTGGTTCGGCATTCTTCTTCACCCATTGGTGTTGTACTGGTTCTTGTCGAACTGCATCGTTTCCTATTTTAGCTCCTCCGGGGGTAACTATGTTGATGTTTCGTCCTTCGTCCCTCACTTTGGCTAAAATCCACTGAACACTCTGGTTATTCTGGTTCCTCTTTTCCTGGATCTTGACTAATAGTGTCAGACATTCTTCCATATCATGGTCCGACGCGCGACAATACATACAAGTCGTTGGTGGAAGTGGACATTCCCTTGCATAATGTCCCAGTTGTTGACAAATGTGACATACCACTGGGCCTCTACATCATCAAAAACCTCCTCGTGCTCATCCTCTTCCTCTGTAGCCCACTCGATCTCCTCTCAGCATGTTACACTAAGGCGCCTGATTATACTGCGCAGTATTGTACTAAGGTTGCACTGTGTTATATTGTGGTTGTGCGGTATTATATGGTTGTTGCACAGTATTGTATTGTTGTTGCATAGTGTTGTATGGAGTTGGAACTTGATTAAATTGTGGTGTGGCTTGCCCAGTGATCATTTATACCTGCACTCTATATGCATCTGATGTCTTCTCTCGCATCAACTCCATAGTTATACAGTATTTGTCATCGTGGCCAATTGACTTGCAAAAGTTGCAATATGAACTCTTTGGGACTGTCTGGTATTTCTACATCATTGGGCAATAATATGGATCATGACCCGGTTTCTTGCAGATTTTGCACCATAGTCCTTTTATTGGTAATGGATTTGGCATTCATGTTTCCATATACTATGTGAATGTTGGACATTCGTTCTTGTGGTGTCCTTCCATCCTACGTGTAGTACACTAGATGGATTCTCGTTTGTCTTTACTCTTATTCTGGTTTAGCTGGAATGTTAAGTTCTTCAAATCCTCCTTTAGTTCTTCGATGGATGGACCCCTCTATTGATATTGGTTTTCTTCTAGTTGTAGGGCTGCTTGCAGAGCCTCTGCCTGCATCTGAAACTTTGTTGGCGCAGTGGTATTTTAAGTATGGAAGAAGTGAATTGATGAATAGGTGTCTATGTTGCATGTCGATCATGAGATATTTCAACTTCCCCTTTAGTCGCCTGAATCTTTGGTCAATCTCCCAGACAGATTCTCCTGGTTTTTGTCTAATTTCGATCATCTCATTCATGTACTGATCTTCTAAACTCAGCTTCTGGAGCTCGTTTATCAACAGTTTCTTAATGTTTGCAATCGTTCTGGTTGTCCTTGGTGGATTGTTTGTAGCTAAACTCATATACCAATTCAGTGGGTGATCCCTTAATGTAATCGCTAATTGTGTCAGTTTAGTATCTTCGTCTGTGATCTGTTTTGCTTCCCAAATCTTCTCATAGATGAACAAATGTTTTTACGGGTCCTCTGACGCTTCTCCTTTAAATTCTGGTAACCTAATAGTGGGATCGTGTCCTGCCATTCTGAATGTTGAACTACTGCCTCCGCGCGGTGTAGATACTTGACTAGTTCTGCCTGAACTGGCTCCTCCATTTGTTGTTCCTTGTGTAGATGTACTTCTTGCTGTAGTTCTGCTCCCGAATTCTGGTTGTCTAAATATTGGTGTTCTCTTTGGTGTATTATTCACACATGGGTTTATGGGTTCCACACTAACATTAATATAGATAAAATTCATGCCTTTTCTTCCCATTCTTGGACCTCTTGTCTTCCTCTCATATGTTGCACATAGGATTTCCTCAATCTGCTCCACATCCCAGAGATCCTCTACCTCTTCCTCATCACTCGCCAAGCCTTCCCTTGCGGCTATGGCTCTCTTCTTGGTATTCACCTTGTATTGGTAGGGTACTCCGCTATGCATATTTCCAGTTTTTGCCAAGATACACTTGATCTAGTCGTCGTCCATCATGATCAGGTCCAAGGGTTCCTCCTTCTTTCCCTTATCCTTTCTTCCTTCCATTTTTCCCTTTTCTGTCAGTGCTTCCCCCCTTCCCCAATGCACGCAGGGAAGTTTAGTTGTTTGACTCCATTGTAATTACACCTTTGTTGTATAACAATATCTTAATAGAAGTATACATCGATCTAATGAACCTTCCTCGAGGTCCTCGTAGAAAATCTTGCTCCGCTGCGCTATACAACTTCATTGTATCTACTGCAAACTCTGTTATAAATCCTACCACAATACTGTCGAGCCAAAAGTCTACTGCATGGGTGAATTTGTTGTTTACCTACTGTAATTGTTCAATCTGTACTGGGGTCCAATCTAACTGTTGGATTTGATTTGTTGCGTGGGTATCCTTCAACCTTAGTATCCACTCCTGAAATAAGTGTGGAAAATCACAGAAAAACACTTCATGCAAATCAGTAAACACGTATGTCTCAAGATATTTGCGGGGTGATATTCTAGGGTTTATGTTATCTTTTTGTGCAAACTCCAACTCTTTTGTTCTTAACCATATTTCAATCACTGCTTTTTTGGGATTCCACGGTCTCAACATCCCCTTCTAGTAGTTCATCACTTTCTTTTATGCTTTAACATTCTTTTGCTTTAGGATTCATGCAACGGCAACAGAACCATTTGTTGGTTACTCTATCCGATATACTTTATGAGTTTATTGACCTAGGGTTCATGTATGTTCGAGTTTCCAACAAAGCCTCTAAAACTATCAATCCTCCTGGTAAACCAGAAGGCAACATAGCGCACAAGTGCACTGCGCCATCTCATCCGAGATAGTTGTAATGGGTGGTTGCAATACTCATGTGTTTACAGCCTAAGATTGAGTGAGAGATGTGATAATTGTGTATCGGGAGTGCTACTGTAGCTTATTAACGCAGTATACCATTATCATGATTTATGCAAGAAGCATAATGACTCATTCATTTAGCACATCTATATCTGCTGAGAAAATAAAGAGCTACATGCATTCAATCACATAACACAGATGTTACCATGGTTCACCCCCCCTGGGATACGTCCACAAAGATTTGTCTCTTGGCTCTTTTATTATCGTTGTTTTGTCATTACAGCATCGTGCACTTTACAATTCTCCTTCTTCGAGTCAAGATCTGTTATGAGGCAGACTAGATCACACCAGGCTCCTCAACCTACAATCTAACCCTCAAGATCTACCCTCCTCTAGCCTCTCTAGCTCAACAACTTACAAAAGTAGGTCATATAGCAAAATATTACCTATAGACTCGCTACAACCATTCTCTTTATAATACTGACTTGTTCTCCCTTCTCTAAGACCTAGGTATCTCTATTTATACATTTCTAGCTCTTCCGCCATTACAATACATTACCAAAACCCTAATCCTACCGTCATTAGGTCTTCCATGCATGCGCACGTGTTGTTCTTCCTTCCAGCTGTCGCTTTCCTCGTGCATGCCTTATTTCCAAAAATGGCCTTTATTTCCGCTTTGGTCTGCTTCCAACAGGGCCCCAACACTAACAAGTGGCCCATCCCGAGTCACCTAGTTTTTATGCACTTCATCAATCTCACTCTTTTGGTCTGCATGTGCAAGGACTTCTGCTACCCGCTCTTGAAACTGTTCCATTTGAGCCCGATGCTCCTTTTTCATTGTTTGTGCAGTGGTGAGTTATGCCTGTAGTTTCTTCATATCCTGCACCCCTTTGATGCGCTCCGTGATAGGCATTGTATTATGCCTTTGCTTGAGGTCTTGGATAGCTGCACTTATCCTTTCTTCTTCCTTGTCCCACCTTTGCACTTGTTGATCCTCCTCTAGCTTAGTCCAGAGTTGTGTTTCTTTATCGAACAAGTCGGTTGTTATGTTGACTTGTTTTTCTATCTCCAGTAGTTGCATTGTTGCCTCCTACTTCCTTTGCTCCCTTACCGCAAGTGGAGTGGTGGGTGTGAGATGCTCGCGAAGATTCTCAATCTCCTTCTAATATTGATCGATTTCCTACGCAATTTGATCAATCTTCTCTGTTGTTGTAAGTTCATCCCTATGCGTGGTAGTTGGATTCTTCTCGTACGTTCCTACCACTTTTTTGTTCCAATCCATTCGCACACTCCCTCTCCTCTTGGGTCTCGAACTTAGCCAGCTCACATATTATTTCCAGCGCGTCCCACTTCTCTGTTGCCTGCTGCAATTCGGCTAAGTATGTGCATGCACAAGACTGTACCTCTTAGCTAATGCTAACCTATAATTTGTGTAGAGCCTTGGATGGTATCCACGAAAATACCAGTTGCATTTGGGCTAAGTCCTTTAGGGGTGTCTTCCCCATGATCTCGTCCATGTGCAGCATACTGGGTGTAATGTGGAATGTTGCACTCAACTGTGGTATTGTGTGTACTGTATCGCGCTCACCTTATTCCAGTCTTTCTTTTGTATGTGATGTTGATGGCCCTGTTCTCATGTTGTTGTTCGTTATCTGCGCTTCCTTGATCTGCTTGAGGAATTGTCGCGTGTCTTCCAAATCCTCTTGAATCATGTCCCTGTGGTGCGCAGCATTGTCAAAATCCTCGGATATACAATCCTGAACCATTCAGGCTATCTTCTTTGCATCATCCTCTGTGTTCATGTATTCTGGAGGAGTTCTTGCACCTTCATTTTCTTACGTGCTCCTCCTATCTGAGTGGTTGGCCTCTTATTCAAGCCTAGTTCTTGTAAGTTGGGACTTGGTGTGGTCCCTTGTGCTGCCTC
Source organism: Picea engelmannii (assembly GCA_009831015.1). Taxonomy (NCBI): domain Eukaryota; kingdom Viridiplantae; phylum Streptophyta; class Pinopsida; order Pinales; family Pinaceae; genus Picea; species Picea engelmannii. The sequence continues at coordinate 133,181 of ML807810.1, forward strand.
AGCTTGTTTCTACTGCACTTGAGCCGGCTGCATAGTATTATTTTTCCCCTTCTAGGTCCCTGTCTTCGGTGTCCCTTCGTTTGTCTATTTTGTCTTTGTCTGGCCCATCCTTCATTTCTTGGGCACTGGGGCTTCCTGAGTTTGTGTTTGTTCCTAGAATGTCTCCTCTTCTTCTATCTTTGTACGTATATATTGGGTGAGGACTAGAATCTTCAACTCGTCTTCCCATTCTTTGATAACCATGTTGATGTCACTCTCTGTGATACAGTAGCGCATTTGTAGCCATTACTTATTGGGGTCCTTCCACACCTGTATCCACATCACATGTCATGTGGCCTTGAATTGACGATGTCCTAGTACTGTGCGACAACCTCTGGTGTTATTTTCCACATGTTGGAGATGGCCTCCTACAGGTCGCGAAGGTATCCTTCAAATACAGCTGTGTTTGTTTTCTTGTGCTTCGCATCTATCGCAATGCCAAGTGATAAATACCTCACTCCAATATTCGACTTCGGTCTAGTGCCGAAAAATTTGTAACTCAGTTCCTTCCATCCCATGATGGCTATCAACATGAGTAGCCATGAGTAGTGAAATTATGTTCTTAGATCCTTCGCATCCTTGTAGTCATCCAGAAACAAATTAAAGAGATAGGGTGCCCAGTTAACTGTGGTGCCTTCGGCACATTGTGCTACCACTACGATGACCCCGGTCGGAACTTCCTCCCTGTGTCATTTTATTATCAGCTTGCATGCTAAGATTTTTGCGGCCATTTGTGTCGCGACGTCGTTGATCCTCTTGATGATGATTCCTCGCGTCCCCCTTTCAGTGTCCTTCTTCTTCTTCATCTCCTTCGCAAGTGCTTTCTCCTTTGTATTATCGTTGAGAAATTGCATGGGATCCATGCCCCAAGATGGCAATCCTGTAATGTGCACAATGAGATCTACGTCTATCGAGATGAGCTTGTCCAACCGTATATCCCCGCCATGTGTCACTGACATCAGTTGTTTGACACAACTGTTTGCATACTATCCTCTGTCGAAGTGTGTTAGATATAGTAGACCTAAAATCCCTATTTTCTGCAATCTTGTTGCCCACTGAAGTGGTTGATCAATCAGTTACCCAACCGCATTCACTCCCACAGTCTATAAGTATAATCTTTTTGCGAATTTTGGGAACTTATCTGTGTTTTCTACATCGTGGTCCAAGTATTTCAGCTTCTCGACATGCCCTAGTAAGCCTGATTCCACCCGTACCCCATCTGGTATACGCGGTAAAATGAGAGTTGTGACGGGTTGCTTGCACGGTGATCTAGGTACCTGCTACTTGTATTTCTTCTGTAGTGGTTGGCTTGATGTTCGGGCGGCTACTGTTTGTACTTCGGAATACCATTATGTCCAGCCTATGACATCTTCTACTGTTCCTTCTGGTGGGTGGTCTGACACAGTTGTTTGAGACTTATCTGGCTCGACTGTTGCTTCCTGATTCACCATCGTTCCATTGACTCTCGGAGTTGCTTCGGTGTTTTATGGTTGCGCCTCGTTTAGGTTTTTGCGTTCTGGTTTTGTTGCTCCTGTGCCTCTATTGGCGTGTCTATGTTCATGCCCTCCCATGCTGGTTCTTGGGTTTCTTCTACCACAGGTGTAGGGTTCATCGATGTCATGTCTGGTGATGGGATTTCGTCGACATTGACGATCTCCGGCGGTTGTTGTTCGCCTTCTTCCAATTGTACCCATGACCTAGTTCTAACTCTGGGTTGTTTGGAAGTCTGGCTTCCTTCTAATTGCTTTGGTGTTTCCATGGTGGTGAGTATCGAACATTTGTTGGATTCAATGGTTTCTACGACCTCTGTGGGATGCACTCTGTGCTTTGTATGTTTTCTCTCTCTGTGTGTTTTCCAGTTTTGTAATAACCTGTTTTCTCCCACGTCTGTGTTTTGTATGGGCATCGCATGAAGCTTATCGAGGATGCTACCTTAATTATGGGTTCAATGCACCTCCATTTCTTTCATACTTACCATTACTCTCCCTCACCGTCTCCAGTTGGTGCGATTAATGCAGCGTCCCATCGGTCCTTTCAGCATTCAATTCCGCATAACTTCATCGTTTCATACTGCTTTTGTCATCTTTTCGTTTCCCGCTTGTTTCCATCATGACCTGGCCATAAGTCTTGTCCTTGTCGATTATGTATTCCTAAGTGTGTGTGCTCCTTCTTCTTTTGGTGCATTGTATATCTTTTGGTACTATTTAATATATTTTTGTTTTTTTTGTTTTTCATTTTTTTGTTTTTTTCTTTTACTGCACAATGGGTGGTCGACTATCCTTGTACAACTTCAGACGACTCCCATCGATCATCCCTCTAAGTTCTACGCCTGATAAGTATTTCAATTGTATAGCTCCTCCATCCGTGACAGTTTTTACTTTGTATGGTCCTGACCAATGCATTCTGAGCTTTCCTGGGTGCTTTGTATGTTTTCTCTCTCTGTGTGTTTTCCAGTTTTGTAATAACCTATTTTCTCCCACGTCTGTGTTTTGTATGGGCATCGCATGAATCTTATCGAGGATGCTACCTTAATTATGGGTTCAATGCACCTCCATTTCTTTCATACTTACCATTACTCTCCCTCACCGTCTCCAGTTGGTGCGATTAATGCAGCGTCCCATCGGTCCTTTCAGCATTCAATTCCGCATAACTT
>ML807810.1:135922-154897 GCA_009831015.1 Picea engelmannii
TCCGCATAACTTCATCGTTTCATACTGCTTTTGTCATCTTTTCGTTTCCCGCTTGTTTCCATCATGACCTGGCCATAAGTCTTGTCCTTGTCGATTATGTATTCCTAAGTGTGTGTGCTCCTTCTTCTTTTGGTGCATTGTATCTCTTTTGGTACTATTTAATATATTTTTGTTTTTTTTGTTTTTCATTTTTTTGTTTTTTTCTTTTACTGCACAATGGGTGGTCGACTATCCTTGTACAACTTCAGACGACTCCCATTGATCATCCCTCTAAGTTCTACGCCTGATAAGTATTTAAATTGTATAGCTCCTCCATCCGTGACAGTTTTTACTTTGTATGGTCCTGACCAATGCATTCTGAGCTTTCCTGGGTGCTTTGTATGTTTTCTCTCTCTCTGTGTTTTCCAGTTTTGTAATAACCTGTTTTCTCCCACGTCTGTGTTTTGTATGGGCATCGCATGAAGCTTATCGAGGATGCTACCTTAATTATGGGTTCAATGCACCTCCATTTCTTTCATACTTACCATTACTCTCCCTCACCGTCTCCAGTTGGTGCGATTAATGCAGCGTCCCGTCGGTCCTTTCGGCATTCAATTCCGCATAACTTCATCGTTTCATACTGCTTTTGTCATCTTTTCATTTCCCGCTTATTTCCATCATGACCTGGCCATAAGTCTTGTCCTTGTCGATTATGTATTCCTAAGTGTGTGTGCTCCTTATTCTTTTGGTGCATTGTATCTCTTTTGGTACTGTTTAATATATTTTTGTTTTTCGTTTTTTTGTTTTTTTCTTTTACTGCACAATGGGTGGTCGACTATCCTTGTACAACTTCAGACGACTCCCATTGATCATCCCTCTAAGTTCTACGCCTGATAAGTCTTTCAATTGTATAGCTCCTCCATCCGTGACAGTTTTTACTTTGTATGGTCCTAACCAATGCATTCTGAGCTTTCCTGGGTGCTGCAATGATTTGTTATCATACATCAATACTAGATCTCCTTCCTTGAAAGTTTTATTCTTGATGTGTCTATCATGCCAAGCTTTATCGCTTGATTTCTAAACTTGTTGGTGGAATCCTGCTAAGATCCAATCTTCCTCCATGGTCATCAACTGGTTTAGTCTCTCTTGTACTGCACCTCGTTCTGTCATGTGTGTAATTGATACTACGCACAGACTGGGTACCAAAAATTCTAATGGCACCACTACTTCTTGGCCATATACCAGTTTAAATGGCGTGTGCCCTGTCAACTTCTTTCACGTAGTCTTGTAGGCCAATAATACTGCTTGTACTTTGAGGTCCCAATCATCTATGTTGAAATTACAGATCTTTTTCAGTGCATTCTCAATGATTTTGTTAAATGCCTCTACTGTGCCATTTGCCTGTGGGTGATATGGTGTGCTCTTATTATGATGGACTTCAAACTCTTTGGTCATGGCGTTGATCCACCTAATCAAACCAATCTTTTTGATCCACCTACTCAAACCATTCAATCCATTTATATCCCCTTTGTCTTGGCATCATTGTTGGGGACGAAGTTAAAGATCTTCCCTAGGTTGTATGACGCATATTACTACTAGTTCTTGATGGTGAGCAAGGATTAGTGACAGAAAAGACTGCAGTTTTTCACCATGGTGATTCCACACATTTGAATAAATTGTTGGTGATTCAAATCAAGTTACAGGACTCCACTGAGGAACGAGCTCAAATAGAAAATGGAAGGAAGACACAAGAAGTCCAAGTATCAAGATATTAGTTTCCTTCAAGAGCATATTCTTTTTTATCAGTTATTTATTGTCCTTTCCTTCATATATCAGGACAATCATCCTTTGCTTTGTTTATTATGATGATCATAAACCCACTACTATATATCCCTCTTTGAAAGAAGAAGATATGCATTCTTCTTGCATAGTTGATGTTGACCCTAGTCCTTCATCTTTAAACATATGAGAACAGTTTGTATTCAAATCCTTCCTGAACATGATCATCCATGTAACGATGTGAATGATACAATTGATTCACCAGCTTCTCTAATCATAGTACCATCTTCTACCACCATTATTGGAATTTTCAATCAATCCAATGAACCTCACTTTCAACCTACTCACATTCAGTCCATAAAAACAAAAAAAAATGTTCAAACCTTTAAAGATGCCATCTACTATTAATCCTTACCCTCCCAAGTTTTTATAATATCTGCCTCTTTTTGTTAGAGAAGATCATATTATAGTTAAGAATCATTTGGGAGCTTTTTAGAATGTCATTGGCAAATTGGAAATCATGCATGAGGATGTTGTTATGAGGTTATTTTCCCAATCTTTGGTTGGAGATGATGCTTTGTGGTTTAAAAATTTAGAGGTTGGTTCCATTGGTTCATGGGCTGAGTTATTTGGTGCATTTTCAAGATATTGGGGAGAGAAAAAATCTCTTGACCAGTACTTAGTTGAGTTTAATGATTTGAAAAGAGGGGAGGATGAAGCTCTTGCTATTTTCAATAGGAGATTTTATAGTTTTTATTGTAGCATGCCTTTAGATATCCGACCTCCTGAAGTTGTTGCTAGAATGTGTTATGTAACAACTCTTCATCTATATTTTTCTCTTCTTCCCCTAGAAAGGAGGTTTGTCACCTTTCAATAAATGTTCATTGATGCTCAAGAGGTTGAGGACAATCTCAAAGCCTGTGGAAAATTTTTAGATCAAGTTAAGGATGAGGAGTGGAATGCAGATATAGCTGACAGTGAACATGAACAAGAAGGATGCCATGAGGAGGAGTTGGAAGAGAAGCATGTTGAGGAGCAAGATGTTGTCTTTAATTTTTTTAATTATGATATTTAGGAACCCTTTTGTTTACCTGTATATGATAAGTACAATAACTATGATGAGGTTTATTTCCAAGAAATATCAAAAATATCCTTTCATCCAGAAAAGGATTCTTTTCAACAATCTTATGAAAACATTCAGCCCATTTGTGACAGTTATGACCTCTATCATAGGGAAAATTGTGACTTAGTTGGAGGTAATTCATTTCCCTTATGTTTTTCTTCATTTAAGATTTTGAAAGAAAAATTTGAAGTTTCTTATCGAGCAAAAAGAGTTGAGTTGCAAAATCACACAAGTTTTTTGGAACATAAGGATAACATTATAAGTCAACATCAACGTTTCCATGTTCGTAGTGATCCTATGGTTCTATATATGGAGAATTTTATTGAGGTTGAAATGCATGATAAGGAAAATAATCATATTGTTGCCTTTTGTTCTGAGAATGATCTTGCATTTGAAAATTTAGAACAAGAAAAATCAATGTTTGAAGAAAAGGATACAGTGAAGAAAGAAGCTTGTACATTACTATATACTTGTGAACATGAAGGAACTATAGACACACGTTGTCCTTTCCTTTTTATTGATCTGCAAGTGATATTAACACATATGCTTCAAGATCCTTTTGCATTTCCATTGGAAACATCAGAGAAAGAGACCTTTATGAGTTACCTACAATCAGTCAGTGGAATTGGTTCTTCAAAGTGGATGAGTTTTCAGATTGGATTTAATTTTTAATTCGAATTGCCATTAAGCAGGGTTATGCAAAGTATTCAATCAGTAGAAAAGGTCCTTGCATGGCTGCATTTGATTTTTGATGTCACCTGATCAAGCATCTTGGAGATCAGGTTAGAAGTAGGAAAATAAGCTCATCATACAAGCATTTTTGTTTCTTTTAATTTCTTGGTTTGCAGTAGATCAACAATAATGACTCCTTGTCCAATGGATAAGGCACTGGAACTACATGTTCTTGGAGCCTCACAGGGAGGTCTCCATCCCCTGAGGAGCCAGAAATTAGAACATAAAATTGTAGGGGTGTCAAAAACACTTTGGTTTTGTTTTTTGGAGTCATAGGGTTTTATAGGTCTTAGGTTTTGTGTCTTTTTGTTGGCATAACTCAAGCTTTTTATTTGAATAAGCAAAGCTATGTTTATCCTTGGTTTAGAGTCTTTGTGTCATAAGATTAGTCATCATGACAAGGTTAAATGGTCCTTATAAGTCACACTCTTGATCTTAAAATCATCACCATGACATGTCATGCCTCCAAGTTGTACACAAGTTTTAAAGGGGATTTCATTATTTTTAGGGCCTTCATTTAACTAAATTTTCAAGGATTATGTCACAGATCTTCTAACAATCTCCTTGAAGTGTGGAATTTGAGTTCGAATTTGGCACTGCAAATTGATATTTATGTTGTTGAAACCCTATTTTAGCAAAGAAAGCTTCAATTGTCTCCTTTTCATTACAAATCCCAGTGGTTGTTCCATTTTCCTTCCTATTTGAAGAGTGCTTTATTGCATACCCTTGATGTGTATAAAGTGGTGTATGTAAATCTTTGGCAAGGAGAGCTTTAGAAAACATTTTTGTCATTAAAACTCTAATTTCTTGTGTACTCAGTTTTCACACACCTAGATATCATAACAAATTTCATAAATTATTCTTCCAGTGGTAGTTATGGATAGTCAAAAACACAAGAAGAAGCTCCAAAACTAAAAGATAAAGACATTGATCTTACAAAAAGATAACATTAATTTTTGGTCAAAGTTTCAATTATAATAATAATAATAATAATAATCTATTTTTAAGGTCACAGCCAAGCCAGCACACCAAATTGGCGTATGAGACCCCCTTGTTTGTGGGACAAGGGACCCCCCTCCACCCAGCGATTTGACTGGTAAAGTCTACGAAGGTATACATACCCTACCCCCCTCTGGATTTGAACCTGTGACCTCTTAAGAGGAAACACATGTTCTTAACCATTAGGCCCCCTCAGGTTGTTATATGCCTATACAAATTTTTGGTGATGGCTATGAGTTTTAAACCATAATTAGCAAATTTTGGTGTTTTCCTCCAATCATATATCAAGGTAATGAAGTTTTGCATCATATCAGGACACCTAGTATGATTTTTGAGATGTAAAATCATTGGAAAACTGAATCAAACTGCTACAGGAAAGTTCACAGCCCCTGGATTCACCGGCATTGCGAACTAGTAATTTATGACAGTTTGTCAGCATTAACACACAACAGAGGATGGTTTTGATCATAAATTTTGAATTCCAGTCTGGGTTCCTCTGAAATTTGGTATGGAGGAAACAAGTGATTTTTTGGACTTGTTGACAAAAACTCAACCCGACCCATTTCGTACTTTTGGAGAAAAGATAAAAACATCAACTATAGGAAAGTTCTCAATGCACGCTTCAAAGACGCTAAGAACTCTAACAATCTGACAAATTAGAGCTATGGGAAGGCTGCCAGTTGTCAAGGAATGTTTCAATGGTCTCCTAGAAGTTAGTTGGACATGAGGGACATGTGTTCCATCTCCAAAACAAGCAGCATAACCTATTTCAAAAAGCATTTACCACAATAGACAAGATCCCAAAAAATAGGAATTTGTTAGGTTTTTGTTGGAATCTTTTGTAACAAGACTCCTAAATGGAGGAGGATCCTATGTAGCTCCTTGGTTTTGACCTCCTTAGGGTATATAGAGATCATTCACTATATATTAAAGGAATTTTGATAAGGAGAGGTTTGGATTCATGATCCAAGAGAGGGGAGAGCTAGAGGAGCAGTTTAGTTTCTCATTTGTAAGCTTGAGGGCATGTTTGTAATGACATTTTCTGCCATTAAATATGCATGAGAGTTGTTATCAGATTGTCTTCTTTGTTTTCCCATTTCTTTGTTATCTTCATGCTTCAACATATTGCAAGTTTTGAGGATCATAGTTTCCATTGATGGATGGATTCATGAACAACAGAGGATCTGTTGTAGCTTGCCCATTAAATCATTGTTTATTGTTTAAGCAATCTTTAACTTGTTTGCAGAAAGGATATTTGTACAATGGATGTTCTTCATTTTGTCATACTCACCATGCTTATATCCATCATTATATATCCCCTTTGTCTAGTATACTATTTGATTTCCTTTGATCTGTAGGATGTTATGACTCCATGCCCAATGGAATGCCTTTGCAGATAGTTTGTTGTCCTCTCCCTTTCTTTGCCAATCTTGTTGATCCACCTACTCAAACCATTCAATCCATTTATATTCTGATGGGTACTAGGCTTACACCTACAACAGTCTAGGTGTGACTTCTAGTGCTAATAGATACAACACCCATTTTCCAAGTATCCTTTGTGTTAATTCATGAAGGCACTTACCTATATAATGAAGAAAACAAATCGCTCGAAATTCCATTGTCTCTCACCTATAGAGTTAAAAAAATTGCTCAATAATTCTTAAGTGACTTGGACGCATTGATTATGATTGTGTGGTGCAACTAAAAGCTCAAGCTACGTGTCTCATTGACATAGGAGATGAACTTCTTGTAATATAATTGATGTTCAATGGCACATTCAATGAGCTATATCATCATCAAATAACAGTGCTTGCAAGTTGCTTCATTCCATGTGAAAAAGCATCTGAACAAGTGCATTTGAAAAATGAGCTTGTGCAGACAATATGTCAACTTCAAGATAGTGCATGGTAGATTTCATAGGTGCAACATGTGTGCAAGTTAAAAGTTGATATAGAGCAGTATGTTGAGTCAACAACCTATCCACATTTGATGGATTTCATTTACCACTAGTCCAATGGTGCCTCATTTTTAGATTGTTGGTTACTACTCTCCTATATCCTGTCTGAGTTTATTGACCCAGGGTTCAAGTCTGTTCGGGTTTCCAACAAAGCCTCTAAAACTATCATCCCTCCTAGTAAACCAGAAGGCAACGCAGCACACAAAATGCGTTGTGCAGTCTCACCCAAGATAGCTTTAATGGGTGGTCGTAAGACTCATGTGTTTACAGCCTAGGATTAAGTGTGAGATAGGAGAACTGTATATTGAACCATTATTATGACTGTAAATTTCATATACTATCATTTGTGAATAAACAGGAAATATAACAACTTATTCCCTCTATATCGCAACATTACTTCAACAGGCAATATAGCAACGCATTCACTAACATAACAATAACTACTGAAAGACGATAAATATATGCATGCATTCTTCACATAACACAGATGTTACCGTGGTTCACCCCCTCCTGGGCTACATCCACAAAGATCTGGCTCTTGGCTCTTTTATTATGGTATTTCTGCATCTACAACATCGCGCGCTTACAACTCTTCCCAGTCGGGTAAGATCTATATGAGCCAAACTAGATCGTACCAAGCTCCTCAGCCTGCAATCTAACCCTCAAGATCTACCCTCCTTCGTCTTCTCTAGCTCAACAGCTTATAAAAAATAGATCATGCATCAAATTCTTGCATATCGCATCAACTCATAGATACTCACTAAATACAATAGTATTCCCAAAAAGCCTCAAACAACGGTAATAAAATCTGACCCCTCTATGATACCTAAGTATCTATATTTATATGTTTCTGGCTCTTCAACCGTTACAATATATTACCAAAACCCTAACCCTAACATCGTTAGGTCTTTCCTGCATGCACGCGTGTTGTTCTCCTTCCATCTGTCGATTTCCTCGTGCATGCTTTCTTTCCCAAAATTGCCTTGCTTTTTCGCTTCAGCCTACCTCCAACATACCCCCAACACTGACATGTGGCTCGTCCCGAGCCACCTAACCTTTGTGTGCTTCCTCGATCTCCTTGGTAAGTGCCTGGAACTTTTCCTTGAGCTATGTTGCCTGTGTCTGCGCCTACATGGTATTCTCCTTGAGTGTGTCCACTATCTAGGCTACAATTTCATCATCGATCAATTCTACACACTCTGCTTGGGTCTGTGTTATATGTTCCTTGGATTCCTCTGCTTGTGCCAAGACTTTTGCTACCCGCTCTTGTAACGGTTCCATTTGAGCCTGATGCTCATCTTTCTGCATTTGCGCAATGGTGAGTTATGCCTGTAATTTCTTCATGTCCTGCACCCCTTTGACGCATTATGTGATTGGCATTGTCTTCTGCCTCTGCTTGAGCTCTTGGATCACTGCGCTGATCTTTTCTTCTTCCTTGTACCACTTTTGGACTTGTTGATCCTCCTCTAACTTAGTCCAAAGCTACACTACTTTATCAAACAAGTCAGTTGATGTGCCGACCTGCTGCTCTATCTCCTGCAATTGCGTTGTTGCTTCCTGCTTCCTTTTCTCCTTTACTGTTGGTCGAGTGGTTGGTGTGAGCTTTTGTCGGAGATTCTCGATCTCCTTCTGATATTGATCGATTGTCTGTACAATCTGATCAATATTTTCTCCTATTGTGACTTCAGCCTTCTGCACTGCCTGTGGAATCTTCTCGTAAGTTCCTGCCAATTTCTGCTCCAATCCTTTTATGCGCTCCCTTTCCTCCTAGGTCTCTAACTTAGCCTACTCACAAACTATTTCCAGCACGTCCCACTTCTCTATTTCCTTCTACAATTTGACTAAGTCTTTGTGTGTGCGAGACTGTACCTTGTGGTTTACGCTAACCTGCAATTTGTGTAGTGCCCTCGATGGCATCCATGTCAACACTAGTTGGATTTGGCTTAAGTCCTTCAAGGATGTCTGCTCCACGATCTTGTCCATACGCAGCATACTAGGTGTGATGTGGAATGTTGTGTTCAGGTGCAATAATGGGTGGACTGGATCTCGTTCTTCTACTTCCACTCTTTCATCTATCTGTGGTGTTGACGAGTTTGTTCCCCTGCTGCTACCTGCTACCTGCATTTCCCTGATTTTCTTGAGGAACTGTCGCATTACTACCAGCTCCTCTTGAATCCTGTCCCTGTGGTGTGTAGCATGGTTGAATTCCTCGGATAGACAATGTTGGACCATTCGGGCTATCATTTCCCCATCATTATCTATGATCGTATATTCTAGAGGTGGTCTTTCCACCTTCATTTTCTTATGCACGCCCCCCATCTCAGTGGTTGGTCTCTTATTCCCACCTGGTTCCTAGGGATTGGGACTTACTATGGTCCCTTGTATGACCTTGGTCTGTTTCTGCTTCTCTTTGGTCGACTGCGTATTCTCCATATTCCCCTTCTGGGTCCCCATCTTCGTTGTGCCTTCGTTTGTCTGTGTTGTTGTTGTTTGGCTAGTCCTTCGTTTCTTGGGCACTTGGATTTCTAGAGGCTATGTTTCTCCCTGCCCCGCCTCTTTTTCTGTTATTGTGTCCAGCAACTCCTGGTTGAGGGCTGGAATCCTCCATTCATCTTCCCAATATTTGACTACTATGTCAATGTCACCTTCTTTGATATAGTAGCACATCTATAGCCATTATTTATCGGGATCCTTCCGTGTCTGTATCCACATTGTATGTCGTGTGGCTCGAAAGTTGGCGATGTCCCTATACCGCGTGACAGCCTCTGGTGTTATTCTCCACATTTTGTTGATGGCTTGTTGTAGGTCATGTAAGTATACTTCAAATATGGACCCATTCATCTTTTTGTTTCCAGCATCCGGCCTGGCTCTGAGTAATAAATATCTCGCACCCTGATTCATTTTGGGCCTGGTACAAAAAGTGACATACCTTGGTTCCCTCCAGCCCATAAAGGTTGTTAACATGATCAGCCATGAATATTGAAATTTTGTTCTGAGATCCTGCGCATCCTTGTAGTTTGCCAAGAGCAAGTTCAAGAGATATGATGCCCAGCTCCCTGTGATTCCCTCTAAGCATTGAGTTGCAACTGCAACAACTCCAGTTGGAACTTCCTCCCTGTGGCATTTTCTTAGCATCTTGCAGGCTAAGATTTTCGCGACCAATTGTGTTGTGGCATCGTTGATCCTATTGATAATGATCCTTCGTGTCCCCTTATCGATACCATACTTCTTCTTCATCTCTTCTGCTAGTGCTTTCTCCCTGGCTTTATCATCAAGAAATTGTGTGGGATCCATTCCCCGAGATGGTAACCCTGTTATTTTCGCAATAAGCTCTACATCTATGGAGAGGAGCTTGTCTAACCAGATGTCCCCGCCATGTGTGACTGTTAACAGTTGTTTGATGCATGTTGTCGTGTACTGACTTCTGCCAAAATGTGGTAGGTCCAACAGACCTAAAATTCCTATTTTCTCCAATCCTGCTACCCATTGGAGTGGTTGATCAATTGGTTCCCCAACTAGATGTGTGCCCACAGCCTCTAAGTCTACCCTCTTTGCAAGTTCCAGAAACTTGTTTGTGTCTACCACATCGTGGTCCGAGTATTTGAGCTTCACTATATGACCCAGCAGGTCTGGCCCTACCTGTACCCCATCTGGTATACGTGGTAGCATGATTTTTGCAACAATTTTCTTGCGAGGTGACCTAGGTACCTGTAGCTTGTCTTTCTTCGATGGTGGTGGTTGGCTCGAAGTTCTAGCGGCTTCCGGTTGTTCCTCAACATACCATTACGGCCAACCATTGAAATCCTCTATTGTTCCTTCCAGTGGGTGGTCTGATATGGTTGTTTGAGACTCGTCTGGCTCGATTGATGCTTCCAGATTCGGTGTCATTCCATTGACTTTAAGAGCTGCTTTGGCATTCTCTAGTTGCACCTCCTTCAGGGTTTCTGCGCCCTGGCTCTGCGGCTCCTGTACTTCTGTCGGTATGTCTATTTTCATGCCCTCTGGTGTTGGTTGTTGGGATTCTTCCATTATAGGCGTGGGGTTCACCGATGTTGTGTCTGGAGATGGGAATTCGTCGATATTAACGATCTCCGACAGTTGTTGTTCACTTTCTTCCATATATACCCGTGATTTGGTTTTAACTCTAGTTAGTCTGGCACTCTGGCTTGCTTCTGCTTGCTTGGGAGGTGCCATGGCGGTGAATGTCAAACTTTGATGGGTTTGAATGGTCTTTGTGACCTATATGGATTCGCTATGTGCCTTTTAGCCTCTACCGCTCTCTTTTCGCAAATAAACAATTTGCTCCCACGTCCATGTGTTGTATGGGCTTCCCATGAAGCTTGTTGAGGACGCTTTCTTAATTACGGGTTTAATGAACCTCCGGGGATTTCGTACTTTCCATTACTCTACCTTGCCATCTTCAATTGGCGCGATTAATGTGGCATCCCATCGGTCCTTTTCGTCCTTTAATTCTGCCTAACGTTGTCTTGTCGTACTGCTTTTGTCGACTTTCCTTTTCCCGCTTGTTTCCCTTTTGACATAGTTGTTGCCCTTCTCCTCCCCGAGTTTGTATTCCTAAGTGTGTGTGTCCTTTCTTTCTCCAGCACACTGTGCTTCTGTTGGTTCTTTTTTATATACAGATTTTTTTGTTTGTTTGTTATTTCTACTGTGTGGTGGGTGGTCGACTATCCTTGTACAACTTCAGTCAGCTCCCATTGATCATCCGTCTGAGTTCTACGCCTGATAAGTCTCTCAATTGTACAACTCCTCCATCTGTGACAGATATTACTTCGTACGGTCCTAGCCAGTGCATTCTTAGCTTGGCTGGGTGCTGAAGTGATTGCAGGACATTAATACTAGATCTCATTCCTTGAAAGTTTTCTTCTTGATGTATCTATCATGCCAAGATTTGTCTCTTTATTTATGAACTTGTTGGTGGAACCCTACTAAGATCCGATCTTCTTCCATGGTCATTAACTGAGTCAGTCACTCCTGTACTGTGCCTCGTTATGTCATGTGTGTGATTGCTGCTATGCACAAACTTGGTATTAAGAATTCTAATGGCACCATTGCTTCTTGCTCGTAGACCAATTTAAATGGTGTGTTCCCTGTCAACGTTTTGCACGTAGTCCTGTAGGCCCATAATATTGTTGGTACTTTGAGGTCCCAGCCATCCCTGTTGACTTTATAGATATTTTTCACTGCATTCTCTAGGATTTTGTTAAATGCGTCCACTGTGCCATTTGCCTGTGGGTGATACGGTGTGCTCTTCTAATGATTGACTTCGAACTCTTCCATCGTAGCATTGATGGTGTTGTTAATGAAGTGTGTGCCTTGGTCGCTCATCAAAACTCTTGGGCACCTGAATCTAGTGATCACTTGTTCAAATAAAAAGTGTGATGTTGTTTCTGCACTGCAATCCTTCACTGGTGCGGCTTCCGCCCATCTTGTTAAGTACTTTGTCGCAATGATAATGTATCTAGCTCCTGTTCTTTTTGTTGGTGGGTTGATTGGTCCCACAAAATCTATTGCCCAATTGTCGAATGCCTGCAATGTTACTTGTGGTCGTAATGGAATCTTGTCCCTTCTATTGGGTTTGCCTACCCTTTGACAGACATCACATCTTTGACAGTACTCCTTCGAGTCTATGTGGATTGTTGGCCACCATAGTCCTGTGTGCAATACCTTCTGCGTGGTATATTTTCCTGCGTACTCATGGGATTCTGCTAAAACTTTTGGTATTTCATGTTCTAACATGTACCTTCACAATATGCTATCTACGCCCATTTTGTATAAGTGTCTTGCAATCAGTTGATAGTCGGCAGCGCGGACTACCAGGTTTTTCTTCTACGCGGTGTTATATTCTTGTGGCGCAGTGCCTGTGCTCAAGTACTGAATAATATCTATGAAGTATTCATCAGTGATCTGGACTGAGAATAACTATGCATCCAAAAATTTGTCTTCTAAATTCGTAGGTTCTTCTCCATTTGTGACCCTTGATAGGTGGTTAGGCCATGCGTTCAATTTTCCTGGTTTGACAATTACTTCAAAGTCAAATTCTTGAAATAGAAGTAACCATCGACAGATTATTCCCCCCAACACTGGCTTGTTGACTAGGTATTTTAGGGCTGACTGATCTGTGAACATCTTAAAGTGTTTCCCCAATAAATAATGTCTGAACTTTTGCAGTGCGTAGACCATAGCTAGGCCTTCCCTTTATGTAGTGTTATACTTCTACTCCGATTTTGACAACTTCCTACTCGCAAATGCTATTGGGTGATCTAAATCTCCAGCTCCTGGATGTGCCAAGATAGCTCCAAGTGTTACAATTGATGCATCTACATGCACGTGGAATGTCTTCTCCCAATCTATTAATACTAATATCAGCGCGATGACCATCTTTTCCTTCAGGGTATCCAGACCGTCTTGGCACTCGTCGTTCCACTGAAACTTTGTGTCCTTTCTTAACAGCTTTTCCATTGGTGCAATAATATGCACATATCCTTTGATAAATTTCATGTAGTATCTTGTGTGTCCCAACATCGCTCTTAGCTAACGAAATGTTTTTGGTGGTGGTAAGTTAACAATTACTGCAATCTTTGCAGGATCTACTAATAAACCCTGTTTGCATACGATATGGCTCAATAGTATCCCAAACAATGTTTCGAATATACATTTATTTATGTTCATTTATATTTGGCACTACCTACATCTTTCTGACATTAGGCGTAAGACTTCAACATGTTCTTTCAACAAACCGTAAACTGTCCAGTCGTCCAGGTATACTTCGAGAAACTGGTGGATGAATTCCTTAAATGTTGCAATGACTACTCTAGAAAATATTGTTGGTGCATTCTTCAATCCAAACGGCATGACTATGTACTGGTAGGATCCTCATTTTTTCATAACTGTGGTCTTGTATCTGTCTTCCTGTGCTATCTTAATCTGATGGTAGCCTGAGAATCCATCAGTGAATGAGTAATCTTTGTGTCCTCCTATGTTCTCTAACACTTCATATGTGAAAGGTGTAGGGAATGGGTCATGTAGGCATGCATCGTTCAACTTCCTCAAGTCGACACATATCCTTATTCCTCCTTGTTTTTTGTCTTGAACTACCATCGTGCTTATCCATTCTGATTCTTCGAACGATTCTATGATTCTGGCATTAAGCATCTTATCGATCATAGCTTTGACTTTCTGCTTATATATTGGGTTCACTCTCTATGGTCATTGTCTGATCGATCTCGCTTCAGGTCTTAGTGGTATCTTCATTTCTCCTAGCTCTCCTTCTATACCTTTCATCTCTATATATGTTGTAGGAAACAGGTCATTGTATTCACGCAGTAGCTCTGTTATGCTTTCTATTGTTTGCTCATCCCAGTAATCTCCAATGTTGGCCATTTTAGGATGCTCGACTATCCCAATGTTGACTTTCTTTATTTTGATCGGCGCAGAAATAACTTTTGATTTGATAAGTGGTCCTTCCACTTCTCTTTCGCCTTCTGCTTCTTCGATCCGAATATTGCGTGGATCGTCTTCATCTTGTGATTCCTCTTGCACCTGATAACATGACAACAATTCCTTGACTCTCAGTTTGTTCTATTGTTGTTCTTCTATTATGACCTCGACTTTCGGTTCCTTGATGAATACCATGCCTCTTATCTGTTTAAGAGCGGCATCTGTGTTCGGGTTCTCATGCTCGAATGAGAAAGTGACTATGAATTTCTATTGCAATGTCGTCCAGGTCGTAGTTCCCTTGCGCAATTCCTGGTCTGTATACTAGTTTGTTGGTATGCCCTCTAGAGTGTGTATAAAATGATGAGGCCATTCCTCTGGGGGTGTCATTTTCCACAACGTTCTACACTTCTCCAAGTGTTCTTTTGGTGCCCTTTGTCCATCATATTTTTGTTGCTTGTTGTTTTTATGTTCTGCATTGAACCTTATGCACAGTAACCTCTTACATTGGTACCAATATTTGATTGTCCCTTTGTGTGTGCCCCACCATCTTGCAGGTGTGGCCTTAAGTGCTAAATCAAGTGCTAATAGTCTTTGATTCTCTAAAACTGCATCTTCATACTATGCCCAGAATGTTTCTAAAACGTTGATTCCAGGGAAACTGGGTGGTTCCCTTATCTTTGTGCCCACCCATCTTACTACGCGATCTATTCTTGCACATCTCCTCGTGGACACTTCATGTAGCCTTTATTGCCAGTTTTCTAAGACTGCATATGAGTCTCTTGCACATGAAGTAATGATCTTCCAACTGAGTATCCCATCTACAGTTGGGTTCACATAGTCCTCATCGCGCACAGTTGTTTTTTACAACTGGTCGATTTCCTCTAAGTCTAGCCAAGTAGGTTCTACAAACCTCTCCCCTTCTGATGGATCTAATGGCGTGATGACCTTGTATTCTCTTGACTCAAATGCCATTTTCCTGGTCTTCAAGTTGATTATGGCCTGGTATTCAAATGCCCAATCCAGACCAAGCAACGTTGGGTAAGGTGTTGTTTCGTCCACTATTTCAATGATTTCAAAATATGCTTTAGTGCGCACTCGATCTAGATCTATTGTCACTCCTTTCAGTCTACCGATTGGTAGGACTCTATGTTGGTTTGCTAGTTTCAATTGAATAGGTGAATATCCTAGTGTGGGCTCTCCCATGCATTGCCATGTCTTTTTTGGTAATACATTAACTTCAGATCCTAGATCCAGTACGAGATCGCCCATATTGAAGTCTCTAATGTTTGCATTCAGTCTAAAATCCCTATTGGTTCTTCTTCTTGTATATAGGTGATTGACTGTTTTTGGTTCTAGTTTTCCTTCCATCTCGATACTACACTTTTCTAATATGTTTTTCAATATTTTCACAGATGATGGATCACTTAATACTTTGACACATGATTGCAAAAAGCCTTTGATTGTACTTACTTGTCCCACAGATTGCATTTTGTTGGTATGATCCAATAGCAGAGGCATCTCGTACTTCGGTGTTTCCTTACTTTGTTGCGCAATTGAAGTCAACGCCATGTCCTTCTGAAATTCTTGTCTGGATTCCTTAAATATTGCCTTCTCATTCTGCACGTCGAACTGTTTCCTTGGTTCAGTGTTCTTCTTCACCCATTGATTTTGTATCGGTTCCTGTCGGACTACGTCATTTCCTGTTTTGGCTCCTCCACAGGTAACTATGTTGATATTTCATCCTTCATCCCTTGCTTTGGCTGAAATCCACTGAACATTCTAGTTATTTTGGTTCCTCTTTTCCTGGATATTTACTATTATTGTCAGACATTCTTCTGTGTCGTGATCTATTGCATGACAATACATACAAGTCGCTGGTGGAAGAGGACATTCTCTTGCATAATGTCCTGGTTGTTTACAATTGTGACATACCACTGGTCCTCTACCTCATCTGAAACCTCCTCTAGCTCGTCCTCCCCCTCTGTATCCTGCTCAATCTCCTCTTGGCGCGTTATACTGAGGTATATGATTGTACTGCACGGTATTGTACTGAGGTTGTGTTGTGTTGTACTACGGTTGCGCATTATTGTATGGTTGTGGTGCAGTATTATATTGTTGTTGCACAATGTTATATGGAGTTGAAACTTGATTGAACTGAGGTGCATCTTGCCCCATCATCATTTCTTCCTACAATATGTATGCATATGATGACCTCTCTCTCATCAGCTCCATAGTTCTACAATCTTTGTCGTTGTGGCCCACTGAATTGCAAAAGGTGCAGTACAAACTCTTTGGGATTGTCTGATATTTCTGCATCATCGGGCAGTGATATGGGTCGTAACCCGGTTTCTTACATACTTCACACCATGTTCCTCCTGTTGGTAACGAGTTTGGCATTCTTGCTTCCATATACTGCGCAAATGTTGGACATTTGTTCTTATGGTGTCATTCCATTCTGCATGTGGTACACCAAATAACTTCTCATTTGTCTTTACTCTTATTATGGTTTAACTGAAACGTTAAGTTCTTCAGATCCTCCTTTATTTCTTCGATAGATGGATCCATCTGCTGATACTGGTTTTCTTCTAGTTGCAAGACTGCCCGTAGAGCCTCTGCCTGTGTCTGAAACTTTTGTTGTCGCAATGGGTATTTTAAATGTGGTAGCAATGAGTTGACAAACATGTGTCGATGTTGCATATCGGTCATGAGATATTTTAACTTTCCCTTCAGTCTCTTGAATCTCTGGTCAATCTCCCTTATGGATTCTCTTGGTTTTTGTCTTATTTTGATCATCTCGTTCATGTAATGATCCTCTGATCTTGGCTTCTGGAACTCATTTATCAATAACTTCTTAATGTTTGCCAGTGTCCTTGTCATCCCAGGGTCACTATTTGCGTTGAGACTCATGTACAAGTCTAGTGCGCGGTCTCTTAGCGTAATCGCTAGCTGCGCAAGTTTAGTATATTCATCAATGATCTCTTTTCCTTCCCACATCTTCGAACAAATGAATAAATGTTTCTCAGGATCTTCTGCTACTTCTCCTTGAAATTTTGGTAACCTGATGGTGGGATCGTGTCCTTCCATTCGAAACGCTGAACTACTACCTCCACATGGTGTAGATACATGAATAGTGTTGCCTGAATTGGCTCCTCTAGTTGTTGTTCCTTATGTAGATGTACTTCCTGCTATCGGACTTCCTCCGAACTTTGGTTGTCTAAACGATGGTGTTCTCTTTGGTGTATTAGTCGCACATGGGTTTATGGATTCCACACTGACATTAATATGGATGGGGTTGTTGCCTTCTCTTCTTGTTCTTGGACCTCTTGTCTTCCTCTCATATGTTGCGCGCAGGATTTCCTTAATCTGCTCCACAGCCTGAAGATCCTCTACCTCTTCCTCATCACTCGCCAAGCCTTCCCTTGTGGGTACAGCTCTCTTCTTAGTATTTACCTTATATTGGTAGGGTACTCTACTACGCATCTTTCCATTTGTCACCATGATCTGCTTGATCTGGTCGTCATCCATCATGATTGGGTCCAAGGGTTCCTCCTTCTTTCCCTTATCCTTTCCTCCTTCCATTTCTCCTCTTTCTGTCATTGTTTCCCCCATGCACGCAGGGAAGTTTAGTTGTCTGACTCCATTATCATTACACCTTTATTATATAATAATATCTTAATAGAAGTATACAGTGATTGAATGTACTTTCCTCGAGGTCCTCGTAAAAAATCTTGCTCCGCTACGCGATACGACTTTGATGTGTCGACTGCAAACTCTGTTATAAACCATGCCACAATAATGTCAAGCAAAAAATCTATTGTGTGGGTGAATTTATTGTTCACCCGCTGAAGTTGTTTAATCTGTACCGGGGTCCACTCTAACTGTCGAATCCGATTTGTAGCATGGTTATCCTTCAACCTTAGTATACACTACTGCAATAGATGTGGAAAGTCACAGAAAAAGACTTCATGTAAATCAGTAAACACGTATTTCTCAAGATATTTGTGGGGTGTTATTCTTGGGTTTTTGTTGTCTTTTTGTGCAAACTCTAGCTCTTTTGTTCTTAACCAGCTCTCAATCTCTGCTTTTGTGGGATTCCACGGTCTCGACATCCCCTTCTAATGGTTCATTGCTTTCTTCTTTTCTTTACTCTCTTCTTGCTCAACCTATCTCATCTACTCAACCCTCTTCTGTTCCTACCAACGACAACGAAACCATTTGTTGGTTACTACTCTCCTATATCCTATCTGAGTTTATTGACCCAGGGTTCATGTATGTTCGAGTTTCCAACAAAGCCTCTAAAACTATCGGTCCTCCTCGTAAACTAGAAGGCAACACATCACACAGAATGCTCTGCACAATCTCACTCGAGATAGCTTTAATGGGTGGTCGTAAGAATCATGTGTTTATAGCCTAGGATTAAGTGTGAGATAGGAGAACTGTATATTGAACCATTATTATGACTGTAAATGTCATATACTGTCATTTGCGAATAAACAGGAAATATAACAACTTATTCCTTCAATGTCACAACATTTTTTCAACAGGCAATATAACAACTCGTTCACTAACATAACAATAACTATTGAAAGACGATAAATATATGCATGCATTCATCACATAACACAAATGTTACCATGGTTCACCCCCTCCTGGGATACGTCCACAAAGATCTGGCTCTTGGCTCTTTTATTATGGTATTTCCGCATCTACAACGTTGTGCGCTTATAACTCTTTCTAGTCGGGTAAGATCTATATGAGGCGAACTAGATCACACCAGGCTCCTCAGGCTGCGATCTAACCCTCAAGATATACCCTCCTTCATCTTCTCTAGCTCAACAACTTGTACAAAATAGATCATACAATGAAGTCTTGCATATTGCATCAACTCATAGATACTCGCTAAATACAATAGTATTCCAAAAAATCCCCGAACAACAGTAATAAAATT
>ML807810.1:176246-190540 GCA_009831015.1 Picea engelmannii
GTTTCTGTATATAATGGAACATATATGTGTAACAGAGTATGAATAGCACAGAAAGAATTCCATTTGCTTAACAAAAGTCTTCAGGAGAGTAAACAATGTCTTCAAGAACCAGCAAGAAAATGTTATAAATCTGGAGCCCAACACCAACCTATGGGATCGAAGCCATCAAATTTATTGACCTCAACGCAAGGAAGACGGGGGTCATGATGAAAGGAGTTGGATTGAAAATGCAAAGAATGGGAGGAATCAACAGCATCTGGTTGGTCCAATGAGGAAGGACCTGTAGTGCGGTTCAACAACTGGTTGACAACAGACTAGAGGGTGTTAAATTGGTTCATAAATTTGGCATCCATGGTGTCAAATTGGTGTTGGACTTGGGTCTCAATTTGTGTAAGGCAAGAATTGGTAGAGCCAATCTCAGATGTCACTTGTTGGATGGATTCCTTGGCTTGATTTATGGAAGCTTGCAGTTCTTGGTTGCGAGTGTTGGACATTTGGAGAGGGGGAGTGTAGTTAAGGTAAAATGGGTGGGTAGGACCACATAAAAGGACTTATAAGTGATAGGTACCACAATGATTAGGGAAAGAAGGGGAATATAATGGGATAGGTCCCAAATAAGTGTGTTGGCGGGACCACTATACTTTTTTTAAACTCCTACGGAGTTATACTCCGAGCTGAAGAATACTACAATGTTGAAATGCCCAAATTCTTAACAGGAAGAAATATGTAGTAATTTCACAACCAAAATGCAAGAGTCACAGTTGCGCGGCAATAGGTCTTGTCTGGTTTTTTTTTTGTTTCCTTCCCAAATGTTAGGGTATTAAAGGGTTCTAAAGACAAGGGTTTTCCATGTGCTATAGCTCTCTGATATACGTGTGGGGTCCGAGAATAGTACTTGTCCCAATATCTCTGGGCACCTAATAAGGAGGCTAGATTATTCCCTTAGTCGTACTACCTGAATACCCAGGTACTAGAGAGTATCTTCCTGAGTTTTGTTATCAGTGGCACTATAGCAGTCAGGCGGCCAATTGGTTTATCTATAAAGAGCTTCACGAGATCTAGGATGATCCATATACAAGTGTTTTCTAATGCGCTACCACTCGAAGGGGTACTAACAGGGGTTACAAGGGTGGCCAATAGATGTGTGCTTAAGTACCACTTGTATTTCCTATGTGTATTACTCCCCGACTATGGGTTTATGCGCGTAACGACAAATCTCTGTAGCTTTAAGACGCTGGAATATGTCTCTACCCTGGAAAAAAATTAACCCACAATTTTATGACGAGGAAAGTGCTATGATACCACTTGTAAGGTACCAGGTCTATTATATTAGAAAAAAGGAGAAATAATGCAGAGAATAACATCGAGATAGCCACAGAATACGGAAATATTGCAGAGATAACAACGAAACAACAAATTATATGGAACCACAACACCATAATTATACCTTTATTGATAGGAAACAATGCTCACTTGTCTCTTCAAGGGGGAAACCTCCAACAGAGCAGAGCTCTATTACAATAATTCTTCCAGACAAAATTTCTCATACCCTCTACTCCTATTTATACTAAATCTATCTATCCAAAAGAACAATCTAGAGGAAGATCCTTCTAGAAGTGGAAGCTTCTATTAGTTCTTCTTACATTTGACTTTTTCCTCCTTATTGGTAGGCCTTATTAATATTGACCTTTATTACATGGAAATAGATTATTCTACCCACTTGAGGGGTTAGGGAGGTTAGGTCCCTAATAGGCCATAGGCATACTATTGATGAAAAGGACATGTCATAGGCCTATTTTTTATGGATCATAAGGTATTAGAGTGAGTGAGTTAGAGGCCTTGAAGCAGCTACCATGTGAAAAGCCTTGAAGAGGGAGCAATGAATTGGATGCATTCATTCTTATGGTGTGGTGCAACTGAAAGGTCGGGATGCAAGTCTCATTTACATGGGAGATGAACTTCTTGGAACAAATTTGATGTTCAATGGGACATTTAATGAGCTAGATCATCATCAAATAGTAGCAGTTACAAGTTGCTTCATTCCATGCGAAAAATCATTTAAACAAGTACATTTGACTAATGATATCGTGAAGCCATTGCGTCAACTTTAGGATAGTGAACCATGGATTGCATAGGTGTAGCATGAGTGCAAGTTGGAATTTGATATAGAGCAATATGTTGAGGCAACAACCCATCCACATTTTTAGAGGTTATCGATAGAACAAATATATTTGGCATGACCTCATTGTAGATACCTCATTTAATTTTATTTCATAGATATTGATGTTGAGGAAACAGGTAGACCATATTCCTACCATTACAAATCATAAATTATAATAGAAAGTTTGTTAGAGACCTTAAGGCAGTTTCCATGGGCAAAGGCTTGAAGAGGGAGAAGCTAGAAGAGTTGAGAGACTTCAAGAGGGAAATACAAGAGGAAATTCATGTTAGGTACCGTATTTATTATAATAGAATAAGTAGAAATATTGCAGTGAATAACAGTGGATTCATCAACAGAAAATAGAAATATTGCAGAGAATAACAACGGAACAACAAAATAGATGGATCCACAACACTATAATAATATTTTTATTGTTAGGAAACAATGTTCACTTGCCTCTTCAAGGGGGAAACCTCCAAGAGAGCAGAGCTCTATTACAATAATTCTAAAGACAAGATCCCCTCGTACCTTCTACTCTTATTTATACTAATTATATCTTCTAAAGAACATTCTAGAGGAAGATCTTTCTAGAAGCGGAAGCTTCTATTAGGTCTTCTTACATTGACTTGTTCATATTTATTAAATAGGCCTTATTAACTAGTATCAACCTTTATTACATGGAAATATATTATTCTTCCTACATGAGTGGTTAGGGGCTTAGGTCCCTAACAGGCCCTCCCCCTTGAAGAACAACCTTGTCCTCAAGGCTTGAGATGAGGAAATTCTTGGAGAATAGTGGTTGGCTCCCAGGTGGTATCTTCTAGAGTTGTATCTTTCCATTGCACTAACTCCTCCTTGATGGTGCTCTGATGGAGACGATGTTCATGTTGGTCCAAGACTGCATGTGGCTTCAACCAGATGGGACCTTCAGCATCCAACTCAGAAATATTGGTTTGATTTTAGCACTTAGTTCCAACCACCTTCTTTAAGCATGAGACATGAAAAACAGGATGGATCTTAGAATGACTGGGCAGAGCTAACTAATAGGCCATTGGTCCCACGCGCTTGAGAATTGTATAAGGACCATAAAATTTGGGAGTAAGCTTTTGACAATGTTCATCTTTGAGTGAAATTTGCCTGTAAGGTTGTAGACGAAGAAACACCCGGTCAATTGCATCAAATTGGCATTTGTAACGTCCTTGATCTGCTTGTTGTTTCATATGATTATGAGCCATGACCGAATTTTCTTTGAGAGCACGGAGAATGGCGGCACAGACTGTAAGAGTTTTGTCAACCTCTTGAACCTTTGAGACCACTGGTATGTAGGAAAGAACTGACATGGGATTTTGTCCGTATACCACTTCAAAGGGAGTCATGTGAGTAGTAGAATGGTAAGATGTGTTATACCACCATTCATCTAGGGGTAACCACTGAGCCCATTGATGTTTTCAGTCCGATGCAAAACACCTCAAATATGTTTCCAAACACTTGTTGACAAACTCAGTTTGGCCATCAAAACATGGGTGATAAGCAGTACTAAGATGTAATTATGTGCCCTTGAGCATGAATAGTTCTTGTCAAAAATTGTTGGTGAAAGTTGGATCTCTGTCAGATACAATAGAATGAGGCATGCCATGAAGCTTGAAAATATGATGAATGAAAATTTGAGCCACTATGAATGTTGTGAATGGGTGTTGAAGAGAACAAAAATGAGCATATTTGGAAAGTTGATCAACTACCACCATGATGATTGACTTATTGTTGGATTTAGGTAAGCCCACAATGAAATCCATAGAAATATCCCTCCAAATAGTTGGTGGAATTAGAAGCGGTTGTAGTGTGCCTAGAGCTTTGAAAGTTTACCCCTTGTTGTGTTGACAGACATCACATTCATCCACAAAGGTGCAGACGTCTTGTTTCATACCATCCTAGAAAAAAGAACGTTTAACTTGTTCATAGGTTTTGGTAAACCCGAAATATCCTGTTATGGGTGAAGCATGAAGCTCAGAAAGCACTGTGGATTTAAGTTGCGACTGGTGGCTTAAATACATACAATCTTTGTAGCGAAGCTCTACATTGTGCCAATAGGACTCTGGAGAAACTAGAGAATTGTCTTGCAATTGTTGGATCAGTCGAGAAGTTTTGGGTCTTGCAGCCATTCCTAGCGAACAACTTGGAGCCAATCTGGTACAATGAAGGAAAGGGATAAAAGGGATCCGTCTTCTTCATACTTTCTGGATAGAGCGTCAGCCACTACATTTTATTTTCCCTTCTTATAAATGATCTCATAATCATATCCAAATAGCTTGGTCACCCATTTTTGTTTCTCCTAGGACGAAATCCTCTATTCTAGGAAATACTTGAGGCTCTAAAGGTCTGTTTAATTTGGAACTGTTGCCCCAATATATAAGGACGCCAGATATCCACAACATACAGAATAGCCAACATTTCCTTTCCATAGATTGATTGGCCAATATGTCACTCTGATATTTGTCTGCTAGTGAAGGCCAAGGGCCTATCCTCTTGCATGAGTATTGCTTCAATTCCTTTCCTGGAGGCATCACATTTAAGAACAAAAGTATTTGTGAAGTCAAGAAGGGCCAAGACAAGAGTTGTGCACATGGCTCCTTTAAATGCTTGGAATGATTGATCAGTTGTTGGAGTCCAAGTGAAAACATTCTTTTTTAGGAGAGCAGTAAGAGACATTGCAATTTTTCCATAATTCTTAAAAACCTTGCGACAATATCCTATTAAATCCAAAAAACCACGCAAGCTCTTGAGAGTTTTTGGGCGCGACCAATCATGCATAGCTTCAATTTTCTTACGATCCACCCTTCAACCATCCTTGCCGATAATATGACCCAAGTACTCCACTTCCGAGGCTCCAAATGCACATTTAGCTTTCTTGAGAAAAAGTTGGTGCTGATAGATTAGACTGAGAACTTGATCCACATGGGTAAGATGGTTTGTCCAGGTTTTACTATAGATGAGAATATCATCAAACAAAACTAGGAAAAAATGATGGAAAACATGGTTCATGAGACTTTGGAAAGTGGAGGGAGCATTACTCAAGCCAAAGGGCATGACCAAGAATTCACAGTGACCCTCATGAGTGCGAAAAGTGGTCTTAGGAATGTCTTCCTCTTGCATATGTATCTGGTGGTATCCAGAACGGAGATCAATTTTAGTAAAGTATTGAGCACCACTCAATTCATCCAAGGTATCATCAATGATAGGAATGGGAAATTTGTATTTGATGGTGAGTTTATTGAGGGTGCTAAAGTATGGACACATGCGCCAAGTACCTTCTTTTTTTAGTACCATGACCACAAGGGAAGAATGGGGGCTGGTACTAGGGAAGATAACACCTGCGGCTAGAAATCCTTGAACAATTTTCTCAATTTCATTCTTTTGGGCAAAGGGATGAGGACAAGGGAGAACATTGGTAGGAAGACTGTCAAGGATGAGAGGAATGTAATGATCATGAACACCATGAGAAGAAGGAAGTCCCTGGGGAGTGGAAAAAATAGCTTGGTGTTTGGAGATGATACATTGGAGGTCAGGATGCACTACAAGTGTCTCAATTGCTTGAATAGAATGGAGTTGGGAAATAATGTCAGAATTACCTTTTATGAGGAGCTTTTCCATTCGATGGGAATTGATGATCTCAAGGGAGCCTGTTGTGATTCCTTGGAATTTATATTGTTGTCCCGCCTATTAGAATTGCATGGTTAATTCCTTAAAATCCATGAGGATGAGACCAAGAGTGTGTAACCATTCTGCACCAAGCACAATATCACAACCAGCCATGTCAATAGAAAACATATGAGATTTCAGGTTGTACTGATCAATTTGGAGACGCACATTTTCAAAACGCCCCCCACATTTCATGGAACCTCCATTGGCAATCATGATTTGAAAGTTGTTGACTGCATGTATATAGCAATGGGTTTCTTGGGAAATACGACAATGCATAAAATTATGAGTGTTGCCACTGTCAAGTAAGATGATGACCTTTCAATTCTTAATGTATTCAATGAGCTTGAAAGTTTGGGGAGCATAGAAGCCAGTGAGAGCATTCAGTGAAATGATTGGTTCTACTTCTAGTTGGTCAGAGGGTGGAGTAGTATCAGTTGACTCAGGTCACTCTGCCACAGGGGGGGTCTTGAGATCTTCTTCAAAAACATCCTTAGAGATGGCCATAAAAAACTTTTGTTTCTTACACTTGTGCCCCGGAAAATATTTGTTATCACAATTATAACAAAGGCCCTTGAGTTGGCATTCTGCCATTTCAACCCAGGTTAATTTATGGATCTTGAAGGGAGTGGGAGGAGGGGCAGGGTTGGTAGGTCGAGTGTGAGGAAAAAAGGAAGGTTTGAGGGCCTGAGAAGCGACAAATTGTTGGGCTTCCTTATCATGTTGAGTAGCTTCCAACCAAGTGTGATGGCGAGCCATGAGGACCTGGGCTCGAATTTCATCTTTGAGACCACTGAGAAAACATTCATGAAAGAAGGCATCAGACATGCCCTCCGTTGTGAAATCCAAGTGTTCAAAGGACGATATAAAGTCTTCCAATGTGTCGGATTGCTTTAACTTGGTCAAACGGACAAGTTAGTGGGTGTCAGCATCAAAGCAGTCATATAGCTCTTCCACAAACTGAGTCCAAGCAACATACCCCTGGCATGTATTTCTACACTATTTCCACCTTTTCCAACATTCTGAATTTGAATAGAGGACACCATAGTGAAGTTTGGCCAAATCATCAGTAATGTTATGCAAGGAGTAATAATGTTCCATTTGAGTGACCCAACCGATGGGATGTGATCCATCAAATTTGTTCGCTTCAACTCGGGGAAGACGAGGGTCACGAGGAAGGGAATTGGAAAGAAGGGCCATAGTATGGGATGAGTTCTCACCTTTAGAGTGGGAAGGTTGTTCAAGGGAGGGAGAGCCAAGTGCCTGTTTCAACCACTCAATGAGGGAGGACAATTCATCCTTAACATCTGCGAATTCGCCTTTAACTTTGGCCTCGAAGGTGTCCAAGCGAGAATTGATGGAAGCAATTTCAGAGGTCAGTCTTTAGATGTCTACCTTGTATCGTTTGGATTCATCTTGCAAGTGAAGGAATTCTTGGTTGCAAGTGTTGGCCATGGGTGAAGGAGGGGAATGGAAGAGGGGAAGTGGGGTCACAAAAAAAAGAGTGAAAAATGATATATATGATTGTGTTCAGTGTGAAAAGAGGAATGCAATGATATAGGTATCAAATAAGGGTGTTGGGAAGGGGTCGAGTCCATGGAAAAAAAAAAGGGTTGCAAATGATAGGTACTACTGCGATTAGGAAAAAGAGAAGAATCCAACGGGATAGGTCTCAAATAATGCGGTGGGAAAGTCCCAAACTTTTTTTTATACTCTTGCAGAGTTATACTCCGATCTAAATAATATTGCAGGGACGAAATGGCCAAATGTTTAACCATAAGAAATGTGTAGGAATTTCGCAACCATAATGCAAGAGGCACAATTGCATGGCAATAGATCTTGTCTATTTTGTTTATGTTTCCGTCCCAAGGGTTAGGGTATTCAGGGTTTCTACAGACAAGGTTTTTCCATGTGTTATAGCTCCCTGATATACGTGAGAGGTCCAACAATAGTACTCAGCCCAATATCTTAGGGAACCAACTAAGGATGCTAGATCATGCCCTTAGTCGTACTACTCGACTACCTAGTTACTAGAGAGTAACTTCTCGAGTGTTGTTCTTAGTGGCACTATAGCAATTAGGTGGTTGATCGATTTATCTACGAAGGGCTTTAGGATATCTAGGTGAATCTGTATACAGGTGTTGTCTAATGTGACACCACTTGAAGGGCTACCAACAGGGGTTACAAGGGTGGCCAACAATGTGCACTTAAGTACCACGTGTAGTTCCTATGTGTATGCTTCCCCGACCGCGTATTTATGCATTGAACGACAAATATTTGTAGCTTTAAGACGTCATAATACATCTCTACCCAGAAGAAAAAAAAATTCCCACTGTTTCTACCAAGAAAGGTGCTCTCATACCACTTGTTATGTACCAGATCTATTAGAATAGCATAAGAAGAAATATTGCAATGAATAACAGTGGATTCAACAACATAAAATAGAAATATTGTAGAGAATAATAACAAAACAACAAAATAGATGGTTCCACAATACCAGAATAATACCTTTAATCTTAGGAAACAATTCTCACTTGCCTCTTCGAGGGGACAACCTCCAGCAGAGTAGAGCTCTATTATAATAATTCTCAAGAAAAGATCCTCCCATACCTTCTACTCTTATTTATACTAATTATATCTTCTAAAGAACATTCTAGAGAAAGTTCTTTCTAGAAGTGGAAGCTTATATTAGGTCTTCTTATATTGACTTGTCCATATTTATTAAATAGGCCTTATTAACTAGTATTGGCCTTTATTGCATGGAAATATATTATTCTACCTACATGAGCGGTTAGGGGGTTAGGTCCCTAACAAGTCGATATTGGAGATAGAAAGCAGATGGGATAGAAAAATAACTTGCCAAACGTCAATATTCATGCACCACCACCACCACAAGGGTAGAATTAGACAAAAGTAGATTGTAACTCTTGCAATTGGAGGATGAATTCTCTCAAATGGATAATTAGGAAGAGGAAAGGTTCACCGAAGTGGCTACTCATCTATATGGGGATTTGGCAGTGAACCAAGAGGCCTTGAATGAGCTACAAGAAACTATATAGGAGATCAAGCAAACCCCTTATGTTACCACTGCAGAATCCAACACCATGATGGAGTCAAGCATGGTAAAATCACCTTCCAATACCCTTCCTCAAGAGACCTTCAATGAATCTAAAAAGCAAACTAGAGGCATTGGTTCCAAGCTCATGAGGCAAATGGGCTATGATGGCTAGGGGATAGGGAATGAATGATAAGGGATTTTGATCCCCATTGTATCTCAACAGAGGCCCAAGCACGATGGCCTAGGATTCAATGGGCAAGAAGCCAACACAAGTTCAACTCAAACCACCTTTGTCAAGGAAAGTGGAACTGGAAAAGAAGCCATTCCCATGGAGGAAAAGATATATAGAAAAGGAGTATACAACGAACCACTCAATTATACTTGTAATTTTTTAGAAGAGGACAACAAAGAGATTATTATGCCATCCATATCCACTCCAACTCTTGGAGAACCAAGCAACTAAGCTAGCAAGTATCATCACAAACCAAAAATGTATGGCATATTATCTTTGATTTGTTTACGTTGCAAGTAAAGGCGTCATAAGGATAACAATTGTTGGTACTCTAGAAGGCCAGGCATCCCATGTAGGAACTATTGCTAGTATTGTAGATTGATTGGACATTAGGAGGCCAAATGTTGCGGGATTTTCTTAGAACTCCATCTGAAAATCTGAATAGCCAGTAATAAAGCTTGGAGAGTCAAGGTCAAGATGAAAGAGGAGATACTAGCACTTGTATCCCAAGGAGAAATTGTTGTCAAACGACCTATTGTAGCAATGAATTTCATTAATAACCATGAGATTGACAATAGGCTTATGCCAAAGGCAACCCCTATTCAACTTTTATCTTCCATCTTGTAGCAGATGCACCCTTTCTTAGAGATTTTCTAAATAATACTTGAAGTCAGAGGAGAAGAAGATTGAAGGGAGTTGAATCTTTGGGGATAAAAATCCTACAAATGGGGAGGTGTGATCTGAAATGGATCTTTACCAAAAAAAACTTCTTTGTATACTTTGTAATAAGCATTTAATTATTTTTGGGAAATTTCAGAAAATGTTAAAAAATCCCTTAGAAGTTGAGATGAACCATTGTGATGGTTATCCTTCCAAGGCAACCAATTAAAAATGAAGTGAATGATGAAGAAGAGCATGGATTGGAACATAGAGGAAGAAATGAATCAGGGAAATAGTAGAGATGGGAGCCACAATAAGAGGAGAATAAGAAATTGAGTTTATCCCACGATGAGTGAAAATTGTGTTGAGCCATGACCATCTGCAAATTTCTTGTTAGTGAGTAATAATACACTAAACATGTGTATAGCTCAACCTTTTGTAATCAATTTCCTACTTAATAAAATCTCCAATCAATCTAGTCTTCCATTTGGATTTCCAAGGTGGAATTTATTTATTTTTATGATGAAAATTCATTATTGTGTGATCGAATTTTTTGTTGCTCCCTTCTATTGGTGAATTTATGTGTGGAAATTGTTTGGAGAAATGCAATTCATGGGTTATATGTGCTATTTGCTTACAAATACAATGTTATTAGCTATTGTATGTTTCCCAACTGATGATTAATTGCAATTACCATATTCCCAATCCATCTTTGGTTCACCACGACACTATAATTCATTTGTTGGCTTCAATTAATTGTTTATTGGATCGTTGCTTTTCAACATACAACATTATTGTCCATTTGATTGATGGGTTAAATCCTTTGAATAATTGTTGTGTAAACCATGCTACAAAACCCATTTTCTAGGTATCCTTTGTGTTAATTCATAGAGGCATTTACCTACAGAATGAAAAAAAATTCACTCAAAAGTGCATTGTCTCTCACCTATAGAGTTAAAAAAGTCACTCAAGAGTGCTTAAGTGACTTGGATGTGTTGATTTTGATGGTGTAGTGCAACTGAAAGGTTGGTTTTCATGTCTCATTAACATAGGAGATGAACTTCTTGTTATAATTGATGTTCAATGGCACATTGAATGAGATAGATCATCATCAAATAACAATACTTGCAAGCTACTTCATTCCATGTGAAAAATCATCTGAACAAGTACAATTGACTAATGAGCTTGTGAAGCCATTATGTCAACTTTATGATAGTTCATGATGGATTGCACAGGTGCAACATGTGTTCAAGTTAGAATTTGATATAGAGCAGTATGTTGACTCAACAACTTGTCCACATTTGATAGATGTCATCTACCATTGGTCCAATGGTCCCTCATTTTCAGATGTTATCTATAGAAAATATATCTTTGGCATGACCTCGTCCTATTTTTTTAATTACAGAGACTTCATTTAATTTTATTACGTAGATATCCATGGTGACGAAATGGATAGGCCATATGCCTGTCATTTACGAATCATAAGGTATCAGAGTAGGTTATTGAAGCAATTTGCATGGTCAAAGCCTTGAAGAGGGAGAAGCTGGAAGAGTTAAAATACTTCAATAGGTAGATACAAGAGGAAAGATGGTATTGAAGAAATAAAGTGGACGAGCTAGAAAAATAACTTTCCCAATGCTAGGACCTCTTCACCATCATGATGGCATAATTAAATAGGATCATATTGAAACTCTTGAAATTGGAGGAGAAATTCACTCAGCTGGATAATTGGAAAGAGGATAGGTTCACCAAAGAGACTACTTAGCTATAATGGGTTTTGGCAGTGAAGGAAGGGGCCTTGAAGGAGCTACAAGAATTTTTCCAAGAGACCAATTAATCTCCTTGCGTTGCCACCATATAATCCAACACCATTATGGAGTCAAGCATGGTAAACTCACCTTTCGAGACCCTTCCTCAAGAGACCTTCGATGACTTTGAAAAGCAAACTCTAGGCACGGGTTCGAAGGTCACGAGGAAAATGGAATATGATGGCCAACAGATAGGTAAGGAAGGACAAGGGATTTTGATCCCCATTGTAGCTCAATAGAGGCCCAAGCATATAGGCATTAGTTCCAAGCTCACGAGGCAAAGGGGCTATGATGGCCAAGGGCTAGGTAAGTGATCCAAAATGGATCCAGGAAGGCCTAAAAATCAAAGTTCTCGGAATTAGACGAAACCACCGCCATTGCATCCGACTCGTCGCGCTGATTCTGGCCATATAATATTTTATGCAAATGGACACTGTATGTGAAAGTTATCGGGTTCTGATCGATTTCCCAAATATGCAAAAAGTCAAACTGGTCAAAGTCAACAGGTCGTACTGCTAACATCAGCAGTACGACAAGTGACGTCAACATGACGTCGGAAGGGACATGTGCAAGCATGAGGAGGTGACATGTGTCAATCAATTTTGTCATTTTTGAGTTGAGTTGGACCAATACAAAAATGACACGTGGCACTGTATGGACGTGACACATGGCAATATGTATGTGACGTGGCCCAATGACAGGCTGACACGTGGAAGTACGGACGACATGTGGTTGTATGGATGATGATCTGGTAGGGTGATTAGGCAGTACAGATGTTGATTGGGCAGGTGACTTGGCAGTACAGACGTTGATGTGGCACAACACGTGGCTATACGATAATGATGTGGAAGTTGACTGGATTGTTGACTGGGTGCTGACTGTACTATATGGGACAATCACAGGGTGACACATGGTCGAATCAGAGGGCACCACATGGCACCCAAAAATTTTCCAATGTTGGCTAGGCCAAAAATTTGGTTGCGACTTCGTGTGTGACATGTTCAAACAAATGGCCGAATTTACATTTGAGTTGCATGTGGCACATTTTTAGGGATAGGCCCCAGTCAATGGGGGGCTATCCCATGACCATGGGCTATAGACCATGAGCTAAAGCTAACAGGAGGGCACGAGGGTTAAGGACCAGGCCACATGGCCATGAATGCGACCAGAGGTTTGGGATGGATCGGAGGGCTAGGCCCAGCGCCTATCCCAGGGCCATATGGCATCGCCCATATGACCAAGGGCCCAGGAGAAAGGGGTTGCACCCACATTATTTGCAATTTTGGGTTTTTAAACTATATGTTATGATTTTTAATGATTTGATATGCTAATTTTGGTGGATTTTGCCCAAAATTGGGGGATTTGGAGCCCGATTTGAGGCCAGATCTTGGGAGGAAGTTGGGATGAAGATACCAACTCAAAACATATATAAAATAGAGGTTATTAGTAGCATAAAGAGGTTCATATTGGCAGAATGATGATGATTTTATGAAGCTTGAAGCCATTTTTATGCAGAGAATCCATTGAGGAAGCAAGCTTTGCGGGCGAATTCTGGGAGCTACGCTCAACCTTTTTCAGTGTAGTCAGTTGTGTTGGATTCTTGAGGTCGAGAAGAACACAGTCAGACTAGTTTGTAATCCTTTTAACACTTTTATGATGTACTTTTGAAGCATTGAAGAGAAATAATAAATCCTCACCCATTGAGACAAAGGCCCGGAGACATAGGCAATCTTGTCGAACTCCGTTGACAACTTTGTTATTATGGTTTGTTGTTTTTTGTGCTTGTATTTTGATCTGCATTTCTTATGGTGGCTGCTATAATCTCTCATCAAGTTCTTCTTCTTTCCTTAATTCCTAATTGGTAATTGAACACATGCTTAAAACTTAACCAAGTCTTTAAAGATCAATTTCGGATCAAGTGGTATCAGAGCAGGCTGACAGTTGGTTTTTGAGTTTGTATGGTTACCAGGGAAAAGTTGATTTGTGGTGAAGGCGAGCTTGTAGAAGGGGATCTTGAGATTGGATTGAGAAAGAGGACTTCAAAAAGTGAGGAGATGGCATCGGAAGAAGGCATGTCTCATAATGAGATAGAGTTTCAAAAGACTTTATTCACCATGTCTGAGATGGTAAAGGTCTTATATGAGGATTACTTGGAACGGAAGAGGCCTTTCCAAGGGGAATCTTCCAAACAAGACAAAAGTGAATAAGGAGAGGATCTTCCTAAACCTCCTCCTTAACCTCCTTCTTCTCCATCATCTTCTTCTTCTTCAAGTACAAGTTCAAAATCCACCGCAAGAAAACATTCCCATAAACATAAACATGATATGCCTTTACTTAAGGTTGATAAGAAATTTGAATTGTCGATGTATGATGATGAAGTCAATCTTGAGAGGCTTGATAACTGAGTTAGATAGATAAAAGTTTATTGCAATGTGCAACAAATAAAGGATGAGGCAACCTAAATCAATTTAAAATCACTTTGTCTTGTAGGCACAACACTCATCTGGTGGCAGAGTAAGTTGCAAAATGGCTCACAACAAGTTGGTAATGTATTTCCATCATGGCAAGATTTTGATTTTGCACTTAGAAATCAATTTTATCCTTTGGGTTATAAGGAGAAGGCTTTAATTGAATGGCAAAGTCTTAAACTAAGAAAAGGGCAAACGGTGCAAGAATACA